>PVJX010004629.1:5736-92964 GCA_004027295.1 Dolichotis patagonum
GCCTGCACTTGCTGATGCCTAATTTCTCCAGCAGGCAATTGGCCTCATGGAGCCCCTTCATAATCGCAAGGGTTGTTTTTGAGGAGGGGGCATTGGGGGTTCGGGGAGGGGGAGATGTTGGGGTGCTTTGCAAAGGTGACAGCTGCCACGGGAGCCAGGAGCGTCTGCAGTGGTAAGGGGAAAAGGGCCAGGTAGGTTTGCTCAGCCTTTGCTGTCCCCTCTCCGGCATCCCTGGGACAGCAGGAGAGAGCTCTGGCCAGAAGCACTGGTGGCAGCGGCGCGTGGGGGCGAGGGGCGCCTGCTGCACCCTCCTTCCAGGCTGCGTGTGTTCCCTGCCTCTCAGCCTCTCGAGTGGCCGAGAAAGCCAGCTGACACTGGGGAGATGGCAAGAGGGAAGGAGAGAGAGAGGCAGAGTGGTGAGGAGAACACAGCCATCCTGCCGGTTCAGGGGCGCAGGAGCCCCGCATTTGTGCAGGGGTTTAAGCAGGGATAGTGGTCCAACCAGTTCTCAGACAAGGCTACTTATTATCCCCAAGCAGCTGGCTTTTCGGTCTGTCCCGTGTGTCCCCAGCAGGGAAAAGACAGGAAGGGATGCAGTGGAGGCTGCAGGGCCTGGGCATGTGCCTGCCTATCAATGAGGCAGCAGCCTTGGATTTGGGGTGCTGTTGAGCCCCAGTTAGCAAAAACAGGTCCTGTCTGTCACAGCCCCTTCCTGGGGTTCACATTGAAGATTGAAAATGTGGAAGAAGCTGCCTGAAACGTGGCAGCATCTTTATCAGTTGGTTGGCAGCCTGCAGACCTGTGGGGCAGCAGCCTCGGGTTCTACGAGATGATGCAATTTGCAATCGCTGATGACCCAGGGAGTCAGAAGAGGCCACAGATAGCATCCGTGAACTTGGGGTGGGTGGGTGGGTGGAGGGAGGCTCCCTAAGGAGCAGCTAGTTACATTTACAGACAGGGCCTGGGAGGAGAGGAGTGAGGTAGAAAGAGTAGGAGACAGCTGCATACGAAAGCCTGGGCTCCTGGTTTGTTTCAAAATGTTTGATCCAGATGGATATGGCTTTTAAGACCAGAGGACAGAGACAGCTATTAATAAAGACAAACAGAACCACAGAGCGGTCATCATGAACGGGGAGGCGAGGTAGGCAGTGGTCCACCAGGCAGAGGAGAGCCGTGAGCCTCAGAACCAGGCAGGGCCAGGGTGAAAGGGAAGGAAGTATTGTCCAGTCTATGGCAAGACATGAGATTTTCCCAGAGAAAGCAAGATGCCCACGGTCAGTGACACGACCCCCACAGGGGGCCTATTTTTGCACAACCCACCAACAGGTTTCCTGGGGGAGACGAGTGGTTTTCTGTGTGAATTCATGATGTTGCAAAAACAGCGAGAGACCCAAGATTGGATGCGGAAGTTAGGCTGCGTTGACTCCACGGTTGCCTCTCAAATTAGGTTTTGCAGCCGCTGAGGGTTGTGAAGGTGGCGGTCCTCATGGTTCTCATACCTCCCTAGAGTCTAGTGTGTCCCCAATGGTCCACTTAGCTTCCAAGATGAGGCCCCGGGTAAATTGGATGAGGCACAGGCCCTCTTCTGTTTGCTTTCTTTTTTTGGTAGCTGGTGGGGGGCAGTGATGTTGGGCTGCCTTCTGCACAGAAGGGAAGCCCATATCATTAGAAGTGTGATATGTCAGCTGCGCTGATTCCATGGGAGAATAAAAATGTGTTCATCAAAGGTGTTATGCCAGGCTGATTTTATTCATTTGTAATTCACACCTGAGAGAAAACAGCCGCAAGCATATTTTAACAACCCCTAATATTTTTAAAGTGTATTTTCCCTCCCTGACTTCAAGATTTGTACAAGTGCATATTTCTTTCTTTCTTTCTTTCTTTCTTTCTTTCTTTCTTTCTTTCTTTTTTTGAGAGGGGAGGAGGAGGTTGCTATCTGATTGTGTCTTGGCCTTGGCGATTTTTGTCTGACCATCAAAATAGTAGTAGAGAACGAATCGTTTCAGCAGTCTTAGGGTGAATTCAGTTGCTTCATCTTAGAACCACAGAGCGGGGACCAGAGTTAGTGTTGGGTGAGATGCCCAGCTCTTTCGGGGCTGACTGAAGAGAGAGCCAGCTTTGGGTGCATTTGACAATAATTAGAAGGCTGTCTCAGGTGACACGGGGCCTGCGGCGGATTACAAATCCAAGGTTCCGACTGTTAGGGGCCGTTGCAAGAGCTGTAGCCGAACCGAGCTCCTGCACCATCTGGCGGCTTAGAACCCGGCTTCCCCGTGCACGCCACACCTCTCCTATCTCGATGGCTTTGCATTGCGGGCTGGCTGCTCCTTGTGATAAAATACTTTCCAAGATAAACTTTCTCGGTGGCGTTGGCTGGCGTGGACAGCCAGCCTGTAGCGCAGCCGGCCCGGCGCGCCGGGCGCTAGGGGGAGCTCGGTGCCCGTGTCTTGCGAGCCGGCGCCTGGCTCGGTGGCTGGGAGCCCGTCCATCAGCCGAGCGGCAGTTTACGGTGCTGCAAAATGTCTTAAGTGTGAAGTTGTAATATTGATTTTCCTGCGGAGATTCGTGCAGGACAGAATGAGAATATAAGTTTGAGAAATCTATTTTCAAGCAATCGCCATTGATTTACAAGCCCTCCTCCCTTGGCAGATGGGGGCTTTTTCTTTAATTTTCCCTTTCTCCTCCTCTCCTATTTTCCCTTTTCCTCTTTCTCTCTCTCTTTTTTTTTTAACAATTAAAATGGTTAGTTTTGAATGAGTGTGCTCGCTCTGATGTGCCTGTGCTCTTGACGTTCTGAAAATTATCTTCTGTTGTGAAAGCACATGTGAGTCCCGGCCTGGGCTGTGGGAGGAATGGCTTATAAATCGTCCCTTCCTGGGTCCTGTGTCACAGAGCCAGGTCACACCGAGAATCAGTCGCTGCTTCGGGCGTCCGTCGCACAGCAGCTCAGCCTGGTGAATGGAAATCCTCTTAGCTCAGATTCTATAGTACTTGTGCCTATTCTCAGTGCCTTGTATAGGTAATGTTCCCACCGTACTACAGGGAAACGGCAGTATTCCCCAAAGATACAAAATGCTGACTCAAATTACGAGTAAAACTTTGTTTGAGAGGAGTATGTGCTTGCTGGAGTCAGGCTTGGTGAGGCCTCTGGCCTGAGATGGTCCCCTCCGTGGATGGCACTTAATGAGACCGTTTCTCTCCTGCACATCGTCGTTTGGTGTGGAGGATGCAGGTGCTCAGATCACAGGAGTCCGGGTTCACAATGCCTTCTCTCCCAAGTGCAAGCCATCTGTAGACAGCACAGTAATCCTGAGTCCCACACTCAAGCTCAGGGTGGAGCAGAGGAGGTTACCCTGTGACAGGAAGAGCACTTTATTCTAACCTGAAAGAGAAATAAATTAGGTCAGACAAAAGCCTTGCTCTGTCATCAGCCGTAGAGAGAGGGCCAGCCATTTATCTGATGATTTCTCTACTTCACTGAATGATCGAACGGAGCCGGTCGTGAGTGTGCAGTGGCAGCTAGCTCTCCTGGACGACTAACTCAGAGCGAGGAGGCACTGTCCCTCCGAGGGCTTGGGCCAGGGAGTGACCTCCGGCTTGCAGAAAACGGTTTTGAAAAATTCAGTTTAGAAACCTCCATTTTTTTTTTTAAACTTTGGAACTAGGGTTTGCTCACAAGGCTGTGACTACACAGACTGCAGACATGGAATGCGGATAAATATATATATTTATATATATGGGGAGGAGGGAGATGGGGTCCTTTGGGAACTGTCTTCCATCTCCACTGGCTGTAGGAAGGACCCTCTGGGTGCCTGGCTAGCCCTCACCTATAGCTCAAACTCTCCAAAGACTTTGGCTTCTAGGTTAATGCTAGTTCCACATATGGAAAGGACAAGAGGAAAATAAACAGTCTTTGGGGACTGTGCCCTGCACCAGGCAGCCAGCTTACTGATGCCGGCTGAGCAGTCTTCCCTGAAGATGGTTCCCGCTGTGGACACACTGATACGTGTTTTAATAGGGAGGGGACACAGAAGAAGTCCAGGGATAGACATCCCTGTCACCCAGCTGCTCTGGGCATGGCTTTGTCACTTGGAAGCACTCTGTTTACCCACATGACCTGACCTGGGGTCTTGTGTGCTCTGTGCTGTCCCCCGCCTGCTTGCATAAGGCTGCCTCCCAGCTCCAGGGAGCCCACGTCGTGAAGTGTGCTTGCATTTCCGACCCACTCTTCCCAGCCCGGGCTGGCGCAGTAGCTTTCCCCAGGATGTGTGTAGAAATGCGGAGAGCAGGCTGTTGGGAGAAGCGAGATATCAGGAGGACACTTGAGCCCTGTCACGAGCTGGCGAGGAGGAGGGGCCCAGCACAGCAGCCTCAATTTGACCAGCCGAGGTGACACTTGATCGAGGCCTGATGAATGGTCCTACATTCGCGGGGACTTGCGTCTGGCACTTTGACACATGCCAGTCTTTTGTGTAGTTGCTGAAATTCAAGAAATTCCTTTTTTTTTCTTTCTTGGTGGTAGCTGATATTTTGCTTGGGTGTTGAATTAGCCAGGGTGAGCTATTTGACTGTAATCAAACCCCAGACCACACAAAATTAAGTAACCTCAAAGTAAAAAGGGAGAGAGAAGGAAAAAAAACCCATTCTGTTTTTACGTAACTTTTTTATGACCCCCTTCCATGGAACTGCTGAAATACAAATACATTTGTGAACTATTCTAAGGAGTCCATTAAAACAACATGCAGAAATGACTCGAGAAAGTTGAATCCAAAGTTACTGTGATTAATGTGTGTCTCAAAAGATGCCCCTATCAGAATTAAAAAAAAAAAAAAAGGATTGTGTTTAAATCTCTCCCTTGGAAACGAGATTTGGGAAGCAACTCTTGTCCTTGAGGTCTCCCTGTCGGGCTTTGAGATCTGAATTCCTCCAGCTAGTGCCGTGTGCCCTGTGGATATCCCTTTCTGCCCGCACCTTTGAAAAAGCATAACATTAAATAAAACAAATCTCTTCATTTGGTCAAAAAGAATGCTTTTATGTCATATCATTATGAGCCCCGTTATGGCTCTGAGGATTTAGGGCATTTGCAGTTTTATAGCAGAGTGTGTTTAGAAGGTTTTCTGCAGCAGTAAATCTTTTCCCTTTTTTTTTTTCTTTCAAGCAGCTATTTTATTTATCAAAACATAGGTCACTTCATTCTTGTTGTAGACTTAGCTTTTTATTTGTAACCTTTTGGTAATGGCCTGGATTGGCGAGTATACCTGTATGTGGCTTTCCTGAGTTATTTACTCCTTTTTCTGATTCTTGGGTTGATGACATGCAGATTCCTGAGCTCAGTTTTCGGGGTTCTAGAGAGGGCATGTGCAGTGGAGCAGGGGGCTGGCCTCAGCGTGCAGAGGTGCTGAATTTACTTTGCAGGGAGCTGTTCTTATTCTGCCCAAGTTTTGCCAGAACCAAGCTAGAGTTTGCAGGACAGCCTGTGCGCAGAGCCATAGGGCAGGGGTGTAGATGGTAGGGAGTCCCCAACACGGCCTGATTTACCCATCTGGACTCCATCCAACAGGGCCGAGTGAGTGAGGTTCTCCCTGGAACCTCTTCACCGGCTCAGGAATCCCCACCTTCCTGGAACTCGGGGCCTGGCCAAGTCAGCCAGGATACCTCCCAGTCAGTTTCCTGGGAGGAGAACCCCACAGTGGATATCAGGTTTTGTGCTGGCTGTTTTCTCTGTCTTTCCCTCAGATGTCAGAAACGGTGACGGTTTTGTTTGGGGGCGTGTGCTCTGTGGTTGGTTTGGAGAAGCCAGTGTGGTAGTGGCCTTGAGGTGCTCCCGTGCCTCCGTGGAGGTGGCCTTTGGAAGGTCTCAGGGAGGCGCAGGGCTGTGACACCTGGAATGTGCTGGACTCCTCAGACTGGCCAAGTGGGCAGTGGCCAGGACTGGGGAGGTTTTCTGCTTTGTGCCCTGCCTGACTGTGCCTCCCCCGGCCCCCTGGCCCCAGGTCCTAACCCTTCCTGGCCACGTGTGGACACCCCTCCTAGCACAGGCCTCGCCCTTGTCTTCCTCTCCTCCTCTGCTGGGCACTTCATTATTTCCTCAGTGGGGAGCACTTCATAAAATCTCTTGTGGTACCTTTAAGCGTCATCTAGCCGTAGATTATTTTCTCCACCAAGAATTGATTCCTGCTCTCTCCCAGCCCCCGTCCCCCACCCCTCCCCATGGTTGTTATTTTCCCTTGGATCCAATAAATTAAAAATTGATGGCAGCTCAGAAAATGTTGTGCTGGGCAAGGGCGCATGCCGGTGCCGGTTCAGTGTCGCCTGGAGCCTCAGCCCCTCCCCGGCCCTCACGCTCTCAGGGAGGAGAATGAAAAGATTCCTCTGCGGATCGTTGGTAACATGGGGCTGGCTGGTGGCGGCTCCGTCTTCGCAGGAAGCAGGTGTAAAGTCTCCAGTCGGATGCGGAGCTGGGCGGATGGCTGCGGAACATTTCTCGAAAACGTGCATACACATCACGATGGCGGCTGTGACGTTGGTGGCACAGGATTTTAAGAGCCTGGCGTCCCTCCCCCCTCCTTTCCCCCTCCCCACATCTCCCATCACGGAAACAATAATTCTGCATCTATTTCTCCTGCGTGATGGGTGCAGCCATTGCAGACAGACATTTGGATTTGAGTCGACGCAGGGGAAAGGAAGCAAGAGCCCGTGTACTGTGTTTGTGGCAAGGGTACACACCCTGGCTCTGGGGACAGTGAGAGACTGACCTCTTGGCTGGAATGCCCCGAAGGACAGGTGCAGGGCCATTTGTAGAGCTGGACCAGGGCGGGTAGGGCACTTGGAAGTGTGTGGTGGGGACTTGCTGGCCAGGTAAGGCTTTGCCGAGCCCTGGAAGCAGCTGGGGCTGCTGGCTGCCAGCATTCGCCTGTCTTTCCATTTCTGTCTTCTGCTCCAGATTCCTTCACAGCAGAACTGAGACACGGAGAAGTTTGTCTTAGGATCAAGTGCTTCCCCCCCACCGCCACTTAACCACGATGCCCATTATTATCTGTGAAGCCTGATTTCATTGCTTCTAAATGCGTTTACCAGCTGGGAGGAGGCCCAGCCTTGTAAATAAAATGTGGTTTTGTTGTAAAAGAAAACTAACTCGTGTGCGTGTGTGTGTATGTGTAAATGTATATTTTCCTCATGTGCTCGAGTATTGGACATTTCAGGGCTCTCCCTGGCCGTCCAACATCTGACATTTGAGCAGGTCGCCTGCTGCACCCATTCATTCCTCCTCTTAACGAGTCAACATTTTAGCAACTGCTCTGCTTTATCAGACTCCTAGTATGTGGAGAACAGGAATGCTTTGCAGGCTTGCCTGGCGCTTGGGGAACTGTTCACGAAAGCACGTAGCATCTCAGGGGAAGACCCCATGTTTCCTTAGTTTTAAAAGCCTGGCTTTGCTGAGCAAGGCTGCAGGAGGGTTTGGGGGTTGGTTTCTTTCCTGGTGTTTTCTCCTCTTTGGGTGGCGGGGCTGACCCTCTGCCTGCCCCAGCAGAGGCCTGGCCTGGAGGCACCCAGCTCAGGTGCCTACGGGCAGAAGAGGAGGTTTCCCAGGCGTCCAAGCTCCTTGCCTCCCTGTTGCTGTCAGGGCTTGGTGCGCTGTCTTCTTTTATTATTGATACAGTTCTAGGAAGGGACACACACGCCCTACATCACACATTCACACGCGCGCACACGCGCCCTGCATGCCCGGCCCGGTATCCGCCTGCCAGCGGAAATGAAACCACAGCGTTTAGGGTGTCTCTGGAGGCCTCCAGCCGGAGTTTGTAGGCCCAGAGCTGGTCCACCTGCTGGGACCCACAAGTCATGTGGTTTTGGGGTTGCCTGCTGCCCGAATGCAGGGGGAACCGTGCCACCTTTCTCAGGAATGTCACACGCTGCAGCAGGTCAAAGCTCAGAGCCCCACAACCTGGATGGGGGTGTAGAGGAAAACCGTCCTCAGGAGCTGGCAGGGTGAGCACCCTGTCCTCTTAGGGAGTTCTGCTTTCAGTGCTGAAAGTGGGAGGGAAGGAAGGTGTTTTTTTTTGGAAGGGGTCTGGTTCCTTTTCCTCCCAGCGTCCTTGGAAGCCCTGAGTTGGAATGTGGCTGTGGGGGGATTCGATAGTGAAATCACAACTGCAGCACAGTAACCAGCGCCGGGGACGGTCAAACTCAATTACCAGGGATCATAGGACCTGCTGCACAAGGAAAGTGAAAAGGCAGAGGCTGCCAGAGAAGGGAAAGAATACCAGATGTTACCAAAAAAAAAAAAAAAAAAAAAAAAAAAAAAAAAAAAAAAAAAAAAAAAAAAAAAAAAAAAGCAACAAAGGAAGCTGTGGTACAGTCTTGGCAAAAGAGAGTAACTGGAGACAGGGAGGGATGCTTGGGAACAGGCAGAGGTGGCCTTTACTAATTTTTAAATTACTCTGTGTTTCTTCTGAATTAGAAAAATGCATTTCAAATTTCGTAGCTCCCAGCAGAGAGAGGAGATATTCATGCTTGTTAGCACTCCTACCCAGGAGGGCGGAGGTAGCTGAAAGTTAATAAAAAACAATAAAAAAAGTCCACTGAAGATGCAGTTACAGAGGGCAAGGACCCCCTCGCCCTTGGAAAGGATGATCCAGCTGGGAATGTGGATTTGTCAGGGCTGTTAGGATCCCCTGACAGGCCTGCCCAGGGGTGGCATTTAAAATGTCCCAGGGACTACTCCTCACCCCCACCCCAGTTTCATTTAAATTCTCAATTTCATTTTGTCCTTTTTTATTTTTTTTAATTTTTTGCTTTTTAGCTCACTTCCTTTGTGCTTTTTTTTTTTTTAGCAAAACAATATTTTGACATCCTCCTCCCATTTATTAGTGCTCCTTCTCTAGATACGGCGCACAATACATCCTTCTATTTCTAAAGAACTGTTTGCACAGTCCTCTCCTTTGGCTCTGAAATTATGTATATGTAATTGGTAATTAAAGGTGCGAGCTTTTCAATATAAACAGTATTGCTCAATGTTAGATCGTTAAAGGGAAAAGAGGCACCGAATAATTACCTTTTATGTTCTGACAAACCGTTCGCGGGAATCCAGTGTCTCCCTCGAACCGCTGCTCAGCGAGAAGGTTGTGATTACATTCTAACCAGAGCAAAGCATCTTTTCATAAAATAAATTGGTAAATTAATTATGTAGCATTGTCTTGGAACTCCTTTTTAAGTAAACTCCGATTTCTCTTTAAAGTGTAATTAATGGTTTCTGGGACACGGCTTTGTGAGGACTGTTTCTTTACCTTGTTGGACTTTTTTTTTTTTTTTCGTTTGCGATCTGCACACGACAGTAGGTTTAGGATTTTTCCTGGTCTGCAGGATGTTTTTGTCCTGCCACGTTGCTGATGCATTTCCGTGTTTAATTCTGCGGGGCCCCGTCTGATTTACCGGAACCATGGGCAGGATTCCAATGGCAATTTCCCTTCTCGGCGATACCTGCACCCGACCTATGCCCACGCGGCGCCTACGGGCCGCTTCGACGTCACGCGTCGCGGACTCGGTGGGTTTTTCGCCTGGGCTCTCCCAGGCCCCAGCAAGCCTGTGTTCAGAAAACACACAGCAGTGATTTATAGGGAGGATGGAAGATGCCACAGAATTTTTTCCTTAAATTATCTGTTCTTTGGCTCTGGCCACCAGTAACTTCACTGCCACGGAATGTAGTTTCCTGCTTTCCACTGCTGGTCCTCGCTGCTCTGTGGTTTTCATTCCCGCACAGCTTTCAGAGTTACCTGTCTCCTCGGCTTTCAGACCTGTGGTTGCCCCTGGCTTCTCTGAAGACCCCAGCACTGTGTTTTCTGCACCACTCCTGACACTGGCTCCTGAGAAAAGCTCCAAGCCCAGTGTGCTCGGCTCCGGAGGGGAACAAGAAACCTCTTCCGGACTGTCCTCTTCCCTTTAGTGAGGACACTTTCAGCGGTGGAGTGTTTCAGTTTTCCTCTGAGGCGGTGGCTGATTTCTGGGGCTTTATTAGCTTCCAAATATGGGGGTCCGATGCCCTCCACAAAACAAAATAAGACAGACCCCTCCCACCCCAGCAAACAAAACTCAACAACAACAAGAGGAAATGCACCCACTGCTAAAGAGATATGACAGCGTGTAGCCTACTGAAAATGTGCTTTGATACGTGCCAGGAAATGCTTTTGGGGTCTGAAGATTTTTTTTTCTGTTTTTTGGGGGGAGGGGGTGGGAGAAGGTGGAAATAAAGCCAACCTAGGAAAAGGGGCAGTGGGGAGCTGAGGAGTGCGGGGAAATTTACAAAGCAGGGGCAGCAAGGCGGGGAGCAGAGCGCTGGCAGCCCGGCCAGCTCCCCTCTGCAAGCGGGCCCACTCTGGGAGTCTGGTCTGTGGCTTTGTTTTTCCTTCCCATATTTTTTGGAACCTGACACTCACTTGTTGCTCTCTGAGCATGTGGGCCTTTTTTCTTTTTTTTTTTTCCCTCCCTGAAGGACTGGCCCTCTGACGCACCAGTCTGGGTTTCTGTTTTCTAGTCTGGTGTGCGGCCAGGCCTCAGGTACAGGAATGCGAGGGGGATGGACATGAATGGGGAGGACACAGCATGAATGAAGGCCTGGGGGCAGGGAGGTGGCAGCTCCTGCCCCAGCGGGGTGACATGCTCTCTAGCTCACTGCCTCTCAGCCTGGGCTGCCCACTGGAATCCTTTAGGGTATCCCTGGAAATGCTCATGTCTGGTTTCCAGTGCAATTGATCTGGGGTGCTGCTGCCTGGGTGCTGGAGTTCTTCAAAGCTCCCAGGTGATGCTGAGATCCTTCGAAGGTCACTGATACTGCTAGCACCAGGATGTGTGGTGTGTGCATGCGTGCGTGCATGTGTGTGTGTGGTCACGTACCTGTGCTCTCAGGCTGTCTAGGGGGATGTTAGTAGCAGGACAATGTGGAAGCACTGAGGTCAGCTCTATTTAAGTGCTAACCCTCAGGAACCGGGTCGTTGCTCCCGGAGCCTCAGTTTGCCAATGCTGGGCAGACCTGATGAGGTCCAGTGGCCGGCAGCGGAGGGCACCCGATTCTTGGTGGGGAGAGGAGGGGTGGAAGGAGCGCTGGGTGCTTGTGATCACCTAAGCCCATCTGTCTTCTCTGCCCCTCCCCTGTCTCCTTTCTGTCTGCAGCAGAGGCTGACCATGTGGAAGCTGCCATCCTCGAGGAAGATGAGGGTCTGGAGATAGAGGAGCCCAGCGGCCTGGGGCTGATGGTGGGTGGCCCCGACCCTGACCTGCTCACCTGTGGCCAGTGTCAGATGAACTTCCCCCTGGGGGACATCCTGGTTTTTATAGAGCACAAGAAGAAGCAGTGTGGCGGCGGCCTGGGTGCCTGCTATGACAAAGGCCTGGACAAGGGCAGCCCGCCACCCTCTTCACGCTCCGAGCTCAGGAAAGTGTCCGAGCCGGTGGAGATCGGGATCCAGGTGACCCCCGATGAAGATGACCACCTGCTGTCACCCACGAAAGGCATCTGCCCCAAGCAGGAGAACATTGCAGGTATGGACGTTGCGCTCACCTGGTTGCTGTCGAAGCTGCCTGCTGGGTCCTGCGCCCTCAGTCTGAGAGGTTCAGTGCTGGGGGAGGCCTGGGAGTTTCCAGGATGGCCTCTGGGCCACTGGCGGGGGCTCTGCCCTCCTGAGGACCCACCATTCAGGTGACCCTCTGGAGGAGACGGGCCTGGGCTCGGAGAGGCCCAGCTGGGCTATGTTGGGTGACTTGCTTTGGCTGAGGGGATCTACCTTGGAGCCTCCTCCCGAAGCGGTCAGGGGCATAGGTAGAAATTTGGAAGTCTCCTTGTCCTTCTCTTTGTTGGTGATCTTGGATTGGCTTGCTCGGGCCTGGTTTTGGCGCCAGACTTGGGTTGGAATCTGTTCTTTACAATCAAGATGCGTCACTTTCCCTGTATCTAAAATGGAGCTAAGGAAACCAAGTTTGAGAGGACCACTGTGAGGACTAAGGAGAGGTTGAGAGTGGTGGCAGCTGGGAGCCACTTAGGACTGGGAGTGCTCACCTCCTCTCCTGTCTCTGGACTCAGTTTCCCGTCTGTATCAAGAAGGGGTAGACTGCTTCTCGTGTTGCATGACTGAAGCATAGGGCTGGGGAGGGTCGTGGGAATTACCAGAGTGCTGTGCCCTGGGGGAGTTGGACATGCCCTTGGGCCCGCCCACTTGGCTGACCTGGACAGCTGGTCTTACCACCTGCGGAACAGGTGTGGGCCTCCCCTGCAGGTGCAGCTCATCACGGGACTTCGCACCAAGTCTGTTTTCTCCGCCACTCCGGGAGCCTCTGCTCCACAGGCAAACCTGAGTGCTTCTGGTTTATACCTCCGGTCCCGGAAGGCCTTCCTGTGCGCCCTAGAAGGGGCAGCCTTTGCTGGAGCAAGGCAGCATCAGAGCTCACTCAGATGAGGAATTTCAGTCCTGCTGGGGAGGACTGACTTGGGGTTGAGCACTCTAGGAGTCTGAGCCTCAGTTTCCCCATTTGTCCACAGGGAATGAGACTCTCAGGAGGGATTCCATAATCCTTCCAAAAGTTCCATGCTTTGCCAGTGGAACTTTTCTCTCCAGGGCCCCCTTTTCTCTGCAGTATGCAAGTAGGTAGCTGGTTGGGAAATGTGCTGCTGGATCCCATGGGTCTGGGCCGTGGAACCTGTTAGGGCACTGGATGCTCCTGGAGGGGAGTCAGGTGGCCGTGGGCGAGGCGCTTTGTTACCTCTGAGGCAGTCAGGTTGTGCAGCAGCTCCCATCCACCACACTGTGGCTCCGGCCCTCATTTTACCCACCTGTACATGGGGTTAAGGGGGACACCTGCAGATTCCTACAGGTAACCCCCCCCCCCGCTGGGTTCTCGTGGAGCTGTGCAGACCTGTGTGACATTTCAGTCTGTAGGGCCCACCCTGCAGGCGAGAAGGTCCTTCTCTGTGTTTTCTGACCCTGGGACAGGTGCCCCAGGGTCCGTGTGCAGACTCCTTCAGCATGGCCTCTGCCAAGGACACTCATCCCCTCTCTGTTTCCTTGCACGACTGGACAGCTTCTGCCCCAAACCTCTGTCATCCTCCTTGTACATCGTAGGTGTTTCCCAGCTCTGGGCCGTGGATTGGGGTGGGGGGATGGTTTGTTCAAGAAGCGGCTAACCGTGACTTCCTAAAAGGCAAAGCTAACTCCCTGGGGGTTTTGTCCTCCTCCTGTGGCCCCTCCTGCCTCCTGGTTTTTTTCTTTCTTTTGGGTAGTAATATTTGCAGCAGCTTATAGTATTTTTATTTTATGTGTAATGAAAGATATTCTTGGCCTTTCTGTTCAGCAACAGGACGAATGGATTTCTTCATTCTTGAAGAAATATGTAAAATAATCCCTTAGAAGTCTAAAGAGATATGTTTGTTCAAAGCATTTAAAATGTTATTTTAATCAAAGGCACAAAACAGTCTCCGTGCTGTGTCAGCTACAGCCGACCGTTCCATTTTAACAAACCACCACGATCCCCTTTCTAGGTCCCATTTTTCCTATTTCCCTCCCTACTTTGGTCCCAACTTTTCTCTCCTTGCCTTTTTAAAAATTTAATAAAAAAGGGGGAAAGATTAAAGAATAAAACTTCAGTGGCTCAAATGTATAAAGTAATTTAATATGGTGGGAGCATTAATTATTTTAGCTTAATTGAATTCTGAGGACTGCAGCCCTTGCAGTTTTGTAGACAAGCTCTGTTTATTATTTCTCTGTGTAGATTAACAGTAAAGGAAACACAGATAACTTTCAGTTATTTATTGTAAAATAAATGTGTCAATTCATGTGTAAAGCAAGCTGCTCAAAGATAATTGAGTCTTTATATTTTAAGAGGGGACTCAGAGTTTCGCGTGCCTCTCCACCCGGGCTTCCGGAAATCCGCACAGCTGTCACCCATGCCCCTGCCTCGGCTTTGCTGGGACCCTCAGCGCCTGTCTCCCACTGTGGCTTCACGGTGTCCCGCAGACCCACCAGGCCTGGCTGCTGTCCCCATGGCCTGGCTGTCCCTGGCCAGCAAGTGATCATTCTTTTGGGGGACTCTGGCTTTGGCCACCTGGCTTGGTCGCCTGTCCTAGGGCCAGCGGTTCTTTGGCTAGACGGTCCTCACTAGCAGTGGCTTCTGGAGGGTGGGTGCTGGGGAAAGGGAACTCTGGAAACAGATCAATAGATGTGTGGGGTCCACCCAAGCCTTAAGTGTGTCGCCAGGATGAAGATGGCTTTGGAAATTTGGTCAGGTCTGCCACCAGGGTCTCGGGCTCCTGGATCAGCCCTTTCCTCGGGACAGTCGGTCTGGAGCTGGGCACAGAAGGAGTTGCTAGTGTTCGTTTTTCTTTTTTTTTTTTGCAAAGTAGGGGAATAGGAAGGTAGAAGGAGGAAGTTTCTGAAGCTCTGTTGGAGGTCATCTCATTCATTCATTTGTTCATTCATTTAGCTGGGCACCTGTGGTCCTTCCCCTATCTGGGCTCCTGAGATGAGATCACCCTGGGGAGGGAGAAGATGTCTGTCCCTTGTGGGGAGCAGCGGCCTCAGTTGTGTGCATTGTCTCTGCGCAGGTTGAGGTACTGGGCAGCGGTACCTAGGGACAGGGATGGAGCTGGCTGGAGGGTGCGTGTCAGGCCTGGGGATCTGACTTGGGCAGGGCGGCTGCTCAGCCCCAGGGGACTCTTATGTGTTGCTAAGGTCCCTCCCTGCGGCCGTCCTGGCCTCTGTCAGGCCCTCCTGGAGGACAGTCCCATCCGTCCAGGGCAGACAGGAGCCCTGGCCACCCTGGGAGGGATGTGGGGACTCTAGGGCTGGCAGAGGGCGCCGGCTGCTGAGTGCCCACCTGGGAGGGAGTTTGAGGAGGGGTGAGGAGGCAGGTACTTGGAGCATTTGGGTTTGAAGGCTACGTGCAGTGGTACAGGAAGAGCACAGCTTGGCCCAGCCCGCTCCCCAGCAGCCTTGGGCCCGAGACGTGACCTCCTGAGCCTCGGTCTCCTCATCTGCTCCACTGATGACTGGGGGCTTGCGACGTATGCCTGGCTCTCGGCGAACTTCTCCTTGACTGTCTCAGAAGCTTTCCCTTTCCAGGGTCAGAGGAGCCCATATGGGTCTCCTTGGAATGGGCTCCCTATTAGTGTTGGAGAGAAACCTCCATGGGGTTCTTGGAATTCCACCATCAGAGATGGCGTCAGCGTGCACCGGATGGTGGCCTGAGTCAGGACCTATGTTGTTTGTCACATTACTGTCCCCTTTGCTGGTGGCCCTGGGGTCTTGGTGTCTCTTACTCTTCCGGCCTCAGTTTCCTGATCCGTGCCTACTTCGTAGCATTGTGCAGAGTGCTGAGTGAGCTGAGGCCTGGAGCAAACCCAGCTGGCACAGGGTTAGGCTGAGGGATGCCCAAGCCGTGGAAACGTCTAGAAAGCCAAGCTGAGGAAAGCAGGGGACTGTGCTTGGTGGCATTTTGGGGTGCTTGCTTTTCTCAAGATCTGGAAAACAGAACTGGGACAATTCTCTAGGCAACTCCTTCCCGATGCTTCCTGAGTTGCCATTTGGGAGCCACCAGAAGGGACGGATGTGTTAACCCTTTCAGGGATTTGTCTGTTCTCATCTCTTCTGTGACTGAGACACACTATAGGGGGGCAGGTAGCTGTCAGCTGCCACTTGTAGGCTTGACCCCCTCACCCCAAATGTCTGGTTTTCTGAAGTATGAGGATAGGCAGTGAGTGACAGGAGGTGGCACATTGCCTCTGGGCTCAGGGGTGGCAGCATGGATCTCCTGTGAAGTCCCTGCCTGTCAGAGGGAAGGGCCAGGGAGGAGCCTGGGGTCTCAGAGCAGGTGGGGTGCAGGCCAGGCTTGGTTTTGGGGGTCCCAGTGACCCACTGCTGTGCAAGATGTGTTTCAGGGAAGCATTTCAGAAGAGCTTCAGGATTTTCACGCTGCCCTGGGAATGTTGGCTTCAGACTTAGAAATTAAATAAATAAGAAAAAAAAATATTAGCTTGGCCAGTGGAGAAACTCAATAACTTGCTTGTGCTGGAAAATGGAGATAAACTCTACTGGCAGGTTGTCTTAAAAAACTTGCATTTGATCTATTTGGAGTTGTTATTTTGCCTCTAAATTAAGATTAGTTAAATCCATGTGCGTGGTGGTATGGATTATCTCCTTTTATTATTAAGTTGTGACAGCTAATTATTAGCTCTGTCTGCATTGAGGAATAGGCAGTGTTCTGTCTGGGGGATGTAGCCTTGAGCTCCAGTGGGGGCTGGGCGTTGTTGGTGACCTCAGGGCTGGGACAGGGTGGCATGGAAGAGAGGCTCCACCTGCCTGTCCCCCATGGTGCTGGGTGGGTTTCTTCGGTTCCCTCGAGTAATGGCTCAGCCCTGAGATAGATGCATCTCGTCTAGCTGTGAATGTGGGTTCAGAGAGGTTAAGGGGTGTGGCCAAGGTCACATAGCTACAGGAAGTCAGACATGGGTCTGCCTGACCTCCTGGGATGGCAGGGGATACATTGGAGGCTTGAGGGACAGGAATTCTGTCTGCCTGGGTGGCTGAGCCACCTGCGGCAAGCGCTTCCTCTGGGTGTCTTTGATGCCCCCCCAGACCTGCCCCTCTGTGAGTGCAGCCAGGAATCCTCAGACCCCCCCGAATCCATGACCCATGGGCTGCGGTATCCTCTCACCCTCTCCTGTCCTTCCTGAGGAAGGTGTTGCCGAAGCAGGTGGCAGCAAAATAAGGAAATTCGATGCGAATCCAGGTGGGCTCTGGCTGGGATTTTTTTCCTTTTTATCCATACAAGGTATTTGTTTTACTTTATATTCATTTTGCAGTTTTCTCCCTGTCCATCCGCATTGCTGGTTTTCTTCGGTGGAACTTTGCTTTTGCCGTCAACTTGCTATGTGGCCACCAGCCGTGGTTCACCTCCCCGAGTCTCGGCTTCCTGTGCTCTTTCTGAACTGCAGTGTGCTTGGAGGTTTGGGTTAGATGAAGTGTAGGCCCAAGGGTCCCTAGAGGGCCGCCCATGGGGTCCCAAGGAGGGGTCTGGCCTCCTAATCTCACTGCCGACTGACCCTCCGGCTCTCACCTGTGTGGGGATTCCCTCAGCCACGTGACCCTGCATGGCAGTGTGGGTCCAGGCTGCAGTTAGGAGCAGTGCTCTGTGTTGGATGCACTGCCCAGCCTGGGGCTTGAGGCATCCATGTCCCCTGGGGGTGTCCCATCTTCCCTACCAGTAAACAGAGGTCTTGGGGAACAATGCCTGTCCCCCTGACTTTCCCAGGAGACTGGCCATGCAGGTTCCCACGCAAACCTTACAAGCCAGAGCACAGCTTGTCCAAAAGCTACACGAGGTGCGATAGCATCCTGTTGTCGTCAAAAATTTTATTGAATTTAAACACAAAAGGAAAAAAAATACTGGCCAGCTAGCAGGGTCTTGTTTGATTTTGTTTTTGAGACAGGATATTGATCTGTAAGTAGCTCAGAATAACCTTGACCTCACTATGCAGTCTAGGCTGGCCTAGAACTTGTGGCGATTCTCTTGTCTCAGCCTCCCAAGTGCTGGGATAACAGGCATTTGCCACCAAGGCCCAGCTTTTTCTGTTTTCTTTTTGGGTATGAGACCTTGTTTCCAGATCTGCAAGAGCAGCTTGCAAAAGAGGAAGGGGAGCTAGGAAAGAATCAAAAAGACACCAGGCTCCCAAGGGGAAAACCTAACACTAGCTTCCGGCCTGTTATTATTGTTAGGTTTTTTTATTTGACAATAAATAGCAGCTGACTTTAGTTTTTTATTAGGCATTTGACAGGGTGTTTTTTTCCCCTTTTTTGGGGGTTGTTAATTTTCATGCCTGACTAATGCATAGCTACCAGCTCTCAAATCTGTTAGGAGTAGGTTCTGTGTTAGTTGGTTATCCATAAAAATAAGGCAGCCTGGCTGTCACCCCTGCCTTGGGGGTTACCTTGTCACTTGGGGGCAACAAAGGCTGAGGTTTGCTGAGTTGTGTTTTTAATATGACACATAGTCACTGGCGTTTAGTGTGTGCCGGTCCTGGTTCTATGGGCTTTGCAAAGCCCACAGCCTTAGGAGGTAGCTGCTTGCAGAAGATGCAGCTGAAGCAGAGACGTTATTTGCCCAAGGTCACACGGTGGTGAGCCGAGGCCCAGGGTGTCAAGGCAGGCAGTCACGCTCCTTGGTGTCGCCCTCTGCAGTGTGGCGAGCTGGGGCTGCCATGGGCACATCACGTCCTGTGCTCCTGTCCACAATCTCCACCCCACGGAGGCAGGAAATCAGATTCACTTTCATTTTGTAGGCAAAGTAACTGAGTCATCGGGAGGTGAAACGCCCAGCCCCACGTTCTGGAGTGGCGGGTGGCTCTTCACTTCCCTGAGGAGGCGGCCCTGGCTTTGCCTGAGTGGTCTCCCTTCACCTGGGCCTGGTGCAGGCCCTTTCTACTGGGGTTCAGTGTTGGGTGGCAGCAGCCCCCCACCCCGCCTGTCTCAACACTTCTGTGGATTATATATGGACTGCTGGCTGTGTTTTCTATGGGGCTGTCCCCTGACCAATGGGGCCGGGGATGGGAGGGACCAGGATAGTGTCTTTTTTTTTTTTTTTTGGTACCGGGGATTGAACTCACGACCTTGCGCTTGCCAGGCAGGCGCTTAAGCCACTGAGCTAAATCCCTGGCCCCAGGATAGTGTCCTTGTCCTGCAGCTGACTTGCTGTGTATGCCTGCATAGGTCCTGTCCCTCTCTGGGCCTGAGCTTTCACAGTTGAAATATGAGAAGGAACCACTAGTGGTTTCCAACAGCTGCAAGAGCCAGGCTAAGGGGGGCGCACAGGGGAGACTCCGGCTTCCCACCTCAGCCCCCTTCCCATGTGGCAGCCCTGGCCTAACTCGATGTTTGCATCTGGGGCTTAGGAAGGAAGGAAACCTTCTCTGGAGAATCGTGGCTGACAATGAAAACTCCTGGAGAAGGCTGACCGGGGAACTGCTTGCTCCAAGGTGAAGATCACTGGGAGGATTTCTGCTCTCACAGGCGGTTAGCAGCCTCGGCCTGCCCTCACGTTGTCGCAACTGTGTGGTTTATTTGTGAAAAGGGCCCCTCAGCTGTATAAAGTCAGTCCCCGCAGCCCCTGACCCACCTTGGCCCTGGCCCAGAAACCGCTTGGCAGTGGCCAGCAGCCTCCGGCTACTCCAGAAATAGGGCTGGTCAGATGGGCCAGCAGAGGAGGCTGGAGCCTTCAGAGGCTTGTTTTGTTTTAAGTGGGTTTCCTTGGAGCCCATGGCAGGCCCTAGAGGGCCCTGCATGGTTCAGGAGGGAGAAGTCAGTGCCGTGGTAGAGAGGGAGAGGCAGCAGGAAGGAGACAGGTGAGACCTCTGTGCAGAAAGTGTCTGCCTGGCGCTGCCCAGGCAGCGCGGAAATGGGACCCAGGCTCCCTTAGGTGGAGAACAGAAACAAAACGGCCTTTTGTTGGAGGTGAAAAGTCACTCTGCCCTGCTGGTACAGCAGGAGGCAGCCCCTCTTCCAGGCTGAGGGTGTTTCCCGCCTGGGCTGCTGCCCCAGTGTCCAGGAGGCGTCCATGGCTTGTGGGCTGTCAGTATGGACCCAGTCGAGGTGCAGGTGAACAGGTGTGTGGCTCAGAACCCTAAATGTCAACTCCGCAGGCTGGCAGGCCTGGGGCTTGGACTGCACCCCAAGGAGGACATCTGCCCATCTCACAGTCCAGAACACACGGAGTCTCCCTCCTGACCTTTGAAGCAGAAGTCCTCCTTGAAGCTTATGGAGTGGTGCAGGGACAGCCTGGCCTGTCTCGCTCTCAGTGTGACAGCAGAGTTGGCATCCTTTTTCCTTACAGAGGAAATAGAACAAATCTCTGCTGAACTCGCCCCATCTCCAACAACTGGCTCAAATCTTTGGAGTTGTAGACGCGGAAGAACTAAGTTAGTGGGGCTAAAACGGTACTTTTTTCCTCCTACCCCTACTGTGAATTTAAAGCCAGCCAATTAAGAAACCTAAACTGCCCTTCCCGCATCGCTGGCTTGTAAAACTTTTCCCTGCAAGCCTGGCGACTTGACTTCATTGGCTGGGAAAAAGAACTATGTAATTTTCCTGACTTGGGCAGGAAGGTGAATGAATGAATGAATGAATGGAGAAGTCATTTCCATGGACACACCGGGGCCGGGCCGAGGTCGCAGCCCGGGTCCACGCTCCGTGGTCTGGGGAACGCGGCGCGTGGGGGAGGTGGGACGCTTTGCGGCCACTCTGCGATGGGGAGTGGACCTCAAAGTCCTCTGGACCTTAGGACTGAACCGCGCTGGCTCCCTCGAAACCGGCGCCACCAATGCCATTTCCGGCGTGTCCCTACGATCGATCGCTCCTTGCAAGACTCTGCAAGATTCCTCTCGCCCCGCCGCCGACCTCCAGCGGCCTTCCCTTCCTGCCCTAGGACTTTGCGCTCCAGCGGGGACAGGACCGCGCCCCTCCCGGCCGGGCGTCCTAGGACCTCAGGCCCCGCCCTCTCAAGGGGCTCGAGGTTAAGGTTCAATAGCACCCCTTAGTCGGCCAGCCAGGGCGCACAGCAGCCAACCTCAAGGCTGGCGGGTGGCGCGGGGATGACTCTGGCCTCCTGGACTCTTGAAGATTTCGAGCGAGTGATGCCTCTTTCCCAGCCGGCCTGGGTCCCGATTGGGGGGTGTGTTCCGGGGCTCTGCTCCCCAATCTTGGGGTGTGCCGGAGGGCATCGCCACGGCCTCTCCAGCCTGCGCCTAGGGCGCGCAGACGTGCACCCCGGGGCCGCCCCTTCGCCTGCCCTCCAGACTTCGGCCCGCCGAGCACGCTGATTGTGGGACGCCGAGGGGCTCCAGGCCCATGCATAATTCGGGGGCTTAATGGGCCAGCTGCCCGAGCGGGGCGCCGAGGGGCGGGAGGAGGCAGCTGACCCTGCCCGCCTCTGGCCTCGCCGGGAAGGCGCGCTCCTTTCTTCCTCCCCTGCCGGCGCCCCTCCCCCTCTCGGCCTAGTCCGAGGAAGGCGGGGTGGGGTGGGCGAGTCGAAGGGCAGGCCTTGGGGAGGGGGCGTCCTCCGAGCGTCCCTGCAACTTCTGCTTGGAGGGGGGGTCCGGGGGTGCTTAGAGAATCACAGCCGCCTCGGGCCGGCTCCCGTTGGGGTTGGAATGCAGGTTTCCTCCGAGCACCCCGCAGCCCTGGAGTCTTTCTTCCTCACCCTTCCCCCAGCCCCCTGGTGGCCCCCAGCCCAGCCGCGGCCCTGCGAGCACGCCCCTGGCCCCGGGCCAGCCCTTTCCCGGGCTGCAGGCGGAGATGGATGGAGGTAGAGACCCAAGGTCAAGGGCGGGGAGCCCGCTGGCGGGGGTGGGGGGCTTTGTACGTGCAGGGCCCGCCCCTTCTCCACCAGTCACCCCCTCCTAGTCTGTGGGCGCCTAGGCTCACGACCATCCCGGGCCTGGGGAATTGCATTTCACGACCCCTGGAAACTGCCAGTGGCCCCTGCCGGACATCTGCAGGCCTCCTCACTCTGGTGGCATCTGTCCTGAATCCTGGGGCGTCCAGGGGTTCCCTGACCGGTCGCCGACGTTGCTTGGCAAGGCCCAGCAGATCCAGGTGAGGCTGGAGGTGAGAGAGCCTCGCAGTCCTTAGGTGGTTTGGTTTTGCAAGCCGGTCCCAAAGTGCTTTTCCCTGGAACATTCTTCCTGCGGGGGAGAGAAGGAGCCTCTTTTTATAGAGGGGAGTCCTGGGGCCGAGACTTTAAAGCACTTAGGACAAAAGTGTTTTCCCAGTTGTGTGGGAATGAGCCCTCCATTGGCGTGGGTCACAAAGCCTGTGAAATTAGAGGGAGTTAAATGTCAGGCCTCCCTCCAGCCCCCCAAAGAGAATTTGTATGCAAATGGTCACCTTGCTAGGAGCCTCTCTTTATTTTGCTTTTTAAAAATTGGCCTCCAATGGTTTGAAGCATTCCAACAGGCCCTTAAAGGCCGGGAAAAGCAGCGGTTGGACCTCCAGTGTGTCTACCACGCAGCTCTTAAGAAAATGCTTATGCATTTTCCCAAAGCTGTTATTCCGGAAGTAAAAAATATGCTCTTTGCCTATGGAAGATTAAAAGTTTACCTTCACGGGGACAGCGTCTCCAGCCTAGGATTGGATCCACATCTCTGTTCTCTATTATTGAGAAATAAGTCTGAGCCAGATAGAATAGATACGCTGTAACAGGCTAGGTAGTTTTAAAAAATATGTACGAACATATATATTCATGATTTGGGTCAGAAACTGTAGATTGCACTTTTTGTGCTACCTGGAAGCTGTGTAAACAATGCCTTCCTGACATTTTGAGTAAGAGTTGCTCTTAAAAAAAAAAAATCCTGGATTTAGCTAATCTGAATTTTGAGCAGCTAGCTTTTTCTGTTGGAGTCTGAAGGTATTTGTCAATTTATGTGTTGAAAGGGCCTAAGGAAAAAGTAACCAATTCAACACTTGGGAACTCAAAGCTATTGCCAGTCTTGGACAGGAAGGTTTTCATTATCTGCCTGAACTTGCTTGTCGATTTCTCAGACATCCATTTATAGCAGTTCCAACAAGATAGAATCTGCCTTTGAATATCTGTAAATACGGGTAAAGATCACAATCCAGCGCTCATAATGGGCCGAGACGAAAAGGCAGATTCTCATGTTTGATTAATATTTATGTTACTGGATTTCTTTACAGAGAGAAAGATGAAACGGTAATTATGTGTGTGTGTGTCTGTGTGTGTGTGTGTGTGTGTGTGTGTGTGTGTGTGTTTGAGTGGCCTCATCCTTGGTCTCTGTAGTTCACTTGGTGGGGGGGTGCACAGTTTTGGATTTTTGGACACCAGGTGTGATTTGGGGATGGGTGATTGTTTCTGTTTTGTTTGAAAGACAGGTATCTTGTGGTTGCCTGACTTGAGGGCTGTTAGACCGAGGTGGCACCTGATTTAACTGTATTTTCCTTGCTTGATCGACTCAGCAGTGACAGAAATTAGGCACAAAGCCTCTTTCCAGGTTTGGGCTAAGGCAAGAGGTAGAGTTGAGGAAGGTTCTGTATAGAATGTTCCTTTGGGGGCGCCTCAAGTCCCCGGGATGCTTTCTTTCCCGGGGTGGTGGCACATACCTGTCCGTGCCTGAGGGGTCCCTGGGATGAGCCTGTAGCCTGATGGACGCAGGTAATTCTGCCGGGCTTTGTTCAGCAGCCCTGTGTGTGTGGGGGGGTTTACTTCCTGGATCTTGTTGAAATTCATCCAGTTGAACTGGAAGCCAAAGAGATCTGAGGAAGGAGGCCTCTGGAAGAGGCTGCTAAACATCTTCAATTTTATCGCTTGGAGAACTCTAGGTTTCTTACACGATTTCCTACAAGTGTGGCTTCCCGGGTGGTTCCCCGAGTCCTGGTTAGGCGTTTGATAAATATTTGTTGTTGCTGGACTGTCAGGGGCCAGCTCGGGTGAAAGCCTGGAGTCCAGACTCTCGGCTTCTGCCTTGCACAGCCTCTGAGCTGTTTGCTTCCTAAACAGCCCAGGGCGAGACGGCCCTGGCTAGTGTCCTCATCTATAAAGTGGGCATGTGCAGGTGTTTACTGCCTGTCACCGTGAAGATATGAACACAAACCACTCAGCAGCAGTGAAGCAATCGTTGATTTCAAAGCCATCATAAAAGTGTAGACGGTGATTGTTCAGGCTGTGGGGGCGGGTGACTAATTTGTAAAGGGGAAAGGAATCAAACAGCTACTTGTATAGGGTGTCATTTTTTAATGCAAGGAGAAAGAATGAGGGGCTTTGGGGAGGCGTTTAGGGAGGGAGAAGTTGGATTTGCAATTTAGTGACCTAATATCAATAGGAACCACCTCCTCCCCCATCCTCATGTATTCTAGAGGTCTGGGGCAGGGGGCTTCCTGTCATTGTGGGTGACTGCCGTGGGACCGAGAACCCCAACACTGCACTGGTTGTTGCCTGTGACCGGAGTGCCCCAGAAAAGGTGTTTTCCTGACTATGCTTGGGTTGGTGAAGAATGCATACAGCAGGCAGCCTTTAGGTGCTCGGTCTTGCTGGGCGCAGGTGACGAGGGAAGTCGGTGTAGACTGGGGAAGAAATTCTCCTTTTTTGTTTCACTGCCACCTCTCCCAGCTAATAAAAATTGGCATTATACCCACAGAGTGCACAGCTGGCTGCCACAAAATGGTACCTTCGCTGGGGAAAAGGAGACCTTGTGTGGACTGTGAGGGTCTGTTTTATTTTTTGGTGGTTGTTCCTTCCAAGAGGCTTGCCCCCCGCCCCCCCACCCCCGCCAAAGGCTGAGTGATCTGAATTTGATTTTTAATAATAACTTGTGGTGGGGTCCAAAACCTCTGGGTTAATCTTGCTGCTTAGGAATACACATACAGCTTCTGCAATGTGATGGGGCCCAGACCCTGGGTGTGAGTTTTGGGGTTGGAAGGGGTGAGTGAGCTCCCCCCATGGTGGGGGGGTGTTGATAGAACCCTTGCTCTAGGCTTCTGAGCTGCAGTGTGTGTGGGGGTCCATGTGGGCTTGCAGCCAGAGGTGTCTCCTGCTCCTTCACGGAATAAGATCTGAGTAAATTCCACATAGGCATGCGAGGTGGGCAAGGGAGGCAGCGATGCTCCTGTCTCCGCCCACGGCTAGACCTGGGAGCTGGGATCCTCCCAGCCCCATGCCTGCGCCCCAGCTCCTCCATCCAGCCCACTGGGCTTGCAAAAAAAGTAGAGAAGTGCAGGCCCAGGTCCTGGGATGCCTGTGTAAATACCGTTTGTGTGAACTGGCTCTTCCATCTTTGGTTAGTGGCAGCTGGTTAATTAAACGGCAGATTAGTGCTGCCTTCTCCGACACATGCATGTACATTCCGGGGTGGAGCGTTCTCCTTCTCCCAAAACTCTGACCCTAACTATTCAGGAAGTCTCTTTACAGTCCTGCTGCCGCCGCCTCTTTTCTCCCTCTCGTGATTGTCCTCCCTGGTCCCCTCTTCCTGCCCCCTCCTGCCCATCCTTCTCTTCAGCCCAAGTGGGCTTGTCGAAGAGCAGAGGACAGGCACGTTAAACACAGCTAAATAAATCATGTTTACGCTTGGCGTTCTTGGTAGTGAAAAATCTGTTGGCTGTTTCTACTTCCTTATTTCTCAGCATTTGCTTCCTACCTGTTTTTGAGCACATGCCCAGAAATAGTAGTTTTGTCAAATGAGGGGATAATGCCAGCCAGCCTCTCTCGCTGCCAAGGAAGCTGCTGGATTTTGCAAAACAGTGACGTTTTTTTAGTGACACTGATGTTTTTTTCAAAGAAATTAGGATGTAGAATAAGGGTATTAAAATGCACTTAAGGAAGGGAAAGAAAAAAGCAGCTACCCAGGTACTAAAGCATGCAGGTTTGGAGAAGAAAAGTCTCATTTTTATGTGCACTTGGCCTCTGCAAGGGCAGCTGGCGGGTGTCAGAGGTGGAGAGGCTGCTCTGGTCCCAGAGAGCTGAGTCAGGTTCCCTTCCTTCCAGTCCCAAGATTTCATTTTCTCTGCCATTTTGGGGATGTGGTGCAAGAATTTTTTTTTTTCCTTTTTCTGTTTGGTCTGCGTCTGTTTAGCTTCCGAGGCCTCCTGAGTACTGCTGGCCATTTTCTCCTGAGGTCCCTCTGAAGAATCTCTCCCGGATCTGGGTTTCGAGCTTACTGGGATCCTGGCTCCTCTGTGCTTGTTTGTACGAGACGGAGACGAGGCTTCAGCATCGGTGTTGTTTTGGGGGTGAAAAAAAAAGTCGTTTTCATGACGGGTGCTCTATGCTGGGCATGTGACTTCCTGGGTAATGAGAATCACAGACAGGCTCGTAGATTACAACAAAATTTCAGAGCAGTTTTCAAAACAAGGAAATGGTAAATAAACCCTGGCACTCTGGTAGGGTAGGGAGCTGAGACCTGTCCCCTAACCTTCCTGCAGTTTCTGGGTGATTCTGTCCGAGGTCCTGCACAGCAACCCTGTGTCACAGACAGCCGGGGGGGGGGGGGATTACAACAAAATCAAAATCAGTGTGCCATGATCTCCCTCAATTTCTAATGGGAATACTCTGCGATAGAAATGGTATTTCCATTGAGGACTGCGCTGCCAGTTTCTTTAATTACATTAAATAGCGGTATAAACCTCAGATGAACGTAAACCTCTGTCACAGCGGCGTCGCCAGTGAGGCTAGATTGAATCATAGGAGCAGTGTTACTAGTGTTAATGTGCTAACAATCTTTATTAAATTAATCCCACGAAGTGTTAATTTTTACAAATTTTGTTGTGCACACACGGCACGGCACCTCTGGTGTGCTAGGAGATGAAAATGGATTTCACGTCAAAAAGCTAAGTGCGGAGGGGTGGCTGTCACACGGCCCCCTTAGAAGGAAATTCGTGATGTTTTTGCCATCAAACGGTACCGTGCTGAAAAGAAGGCTCACAATATGTATATTAAATGCCATCTACATACAGAAAACTCACTTAAAGGAGCTACTTGGTTGAAAGTAATTACAGGCCTGTTCAATTTTTTAGTCGGTGACATTTCAGACTTGGCTTAGAAACATAAAGAGGCCATAGAAAGATTTTGTTCTTACCTGATGCAATGCTTTGAACCTCAGGATTCTGTGTGTCCATTAGAAAAAGGTAAAAAAGAAATGAAAGGGGGGGACCTCAATCATCAACAAAACCCAGGGAGCGCTGCCTTATTTTATTACAGAAGTGGAGATCAGTTGCTTATAACTCATAAATGCATGCAAAAACAAAATATGCATTTAAACTGTAGCAGGACCTCTAGCAAAATTCGATTTTGCTCTCCCCTTTGACTTTCTGTTAACCAGGTTTATTTCTATTTCACCTAGAACAGGACACCCTGCTGGCCCTGTCCTGCCCAGGTAGCATTTTATGGCTGATCTTAAAAAGGCCCCTGGCGCCTGCGTCCCTCCAATCCGTACCTGAATTTCAGTCCTTTCTCCTCGAGGCTTTGGGCCTAAGTCATCGCAGTCACCTCCTTCCTGGGCACTTGGTTTTCTTTATATTCTTTTATTGGTTGTGCTATATTATTTTCATTCTTAATTCCCCAGGATTCTCACTGTGCAGGCTTCCTTCCCCCTTCTACTTAGTCTCTTGCCCTCCCTATGCACGGTGCTTGAGCAGAAGCCAGCAAGGGAGTTTGTGGGACCTTCGAACCACAACGACTTCCTGAGCACACCAGTGTTTACACACGCTTTCTGGAGGCCCCGAGTTTTAGCCAGAGTCAGCTCAGCATTTGTTTCCAGGTGGTTCGCTTCAGGCACCGTGGATGCTGAGGGGAAGAGCAAGGTGTCCTTACTTTAAAACACCGTAGGCACCAACTCTGAGGATGTTTCCTGGTTTGTTTGCTTCCTGTGATGAGTGGTTTCTGTCTTCACTGGGGATTTTTCTCCCCTCCAGTTTTAAACTCACTAAAGTGTGGGAGTAGGTCCAGGGGATCCCCGGCCAAGCTCACCCTGGAGCCCGGCCCTCGGTTCCCTGGGGAAAAGCCTGCAGGGTCCTGATCTCAACTCCTGAAATTTTCCTGCTCAGTTTCTTTGTTCAGTTTGTAGATGTGTACACCCTGCATTTTGTGAAGGTGTGCAGTGTACTGCAAGTTGCTCTGGATCCAACCAAACATAAATTTATTGAAAGAGCTTGGGGAATTTGTGAGGGTAGAAGCTGCTAAGGTGTGAAGCAGCTGCGCGTCTTCTGATCAGAAGGCCAGAAATCGGGGAGGGGACGGAGGGGCATTCCTCTGCTAGGTGCTGGCTAGTTGTTTTTGCTGGGGAGAATGAGAACTTGTTCTTGGCCTGCATAGACACCAGGCGACGCAGGCAGACATTTTAACCCGTCTGCCTTGCTGATACAAGATATGCGTGTATGTGTGTGTGTGCGTGCACATATATACGTTTTCTCCGTATTATAGATGTGCATGTACACATTTTTCCACCTGTCACACCCATGGCCTCTCCTTCTCTTGTACCTAGCCCTGCCCATTCCAGGATCATGGGTCCTTGTGTGGTGGGACCTTGCCAGCCAAGGTCACGCGCTAGGAGTCCTATTCCTTTTCCTGTGTATCCTGGGCATGCAGGCTTGTGCCTCAAGTGGTTGTAGTTTATTTGCATTCCAGCACATCTGAGAGCGCCAGGCTTTCCCCAAAAGGGAAAAGCAAAAGAAGTCCAGGCTGGGCTGGGAGTTTCCCCCTCTGATGCCCACTTGGGGGCTGCAGTGGTGAGCCACAAACGGTAGGTCCGCCTCCTCTCTGCCGTAGGAGTTCATAGAAAGTGATTCAAGGACACCCTTTGCCCCGACTGCTCTGCTTTCTCCTGGGGGGAGGGGCCACAGAAGGTGTCGAATCGGTGATGCAACCTCGGTGAGTTGGCTTGGGGTGCTCAACGGGGATCTGCTGCCCGGAGGATTTCCTGCCTTGCGTCTTGAGGAAATTGGAATTGGCAGCCACTGAAACAGGTGCTTCTGAACCTGGGGGAAGGGGTGTGGCCATCGCTTGGTTCTAATTGTGAGATGTGGGGCAACTGTTGGTGGAGGAGCGGGGAGGAAAAGAGGTTTAGATAGTGCTGTTGGGGGGCACTACCCTTCCTTTGCCTTGCCTGTGCCCCTCTCTGGGATGCATTCAATGGGCAGCCTGTTGGGAGCGGACCCAGTGGTGAAACCGGCTTCAAACGCTGAGGAGGGAGGAGCTTGAAGGGAGGAGGCTAGGCCCAGGGGCCAAGAGCTGTGCTCCTTGCCTCCTCTAGGGGGCGAGCTTTCTGGTGGTAGGTGCAGGGAGAGGCTCAGCTGTCCGCACAGGGTGATGGGCAGGGAGTGCGGGTCACGGAGGTGGTGGGGGAGGCACGAGGCTCGGGTGGCTGTTGAGTGAAGGGGGGGGGTCCTTTCACCTGCATCTAAGTGCTCCCGCCCAGCCGCCTGCCTGGCTGCTGTTGTCTGCAACCAACCTCCAGAAAAGGTCTAAGGTGAACGCGGGTATGTTCGTAGTCTCTCATGCACACATTTCACCCCCGAACCCAAATCCCTGAAACCTGTGAAGGTCATTGCGCATGTGCATGAAACAGTGGCGTCTGATTTAGAACAAGGCTCCAGAAGCGGGCGCTGGGACTTGGGGAGCCCCAGCTGCCCCCATAGACATCCTCCACCTCAAGTCACCATGGACAGGGTGCTGAACCAGACACACGTCCACTTTCCCCCCGGCCGGTCGTGGAAACCCGCCCCGGGCCTGTCGGTTTTCAGGGTGTCTGACAGCCTTCGTGGGAATGCTTTGAGTTCCCTTTCTGTGTTGTTTTACTCATTATTATTTTTGATTATGAAATGGAAAGCAAGTTTCAGTCACTGTAGGTTACAACAGTTTGGTAATTAAAAACTAAGGGGAAAAAAAGAAATCGTACCTGTGGAGTGGAGGAATTTCTTTTTTCTTTCTTGCTTTTTTTGGGGGGGGGCTCCTCCTCCTAAGATTTGTGTGGCTCTGAAATTGAGCAACAAAGAAGGTTCCTCAGGCTCGCTCTGTATCCCTGCAGCCACCCCCTTCATCCCCTCACAAAAAGGGGAGAGAATGAGAGAGAGAGAGAGAGAGAGAGAGAGAGAGAGAGAGAGAGAGAGAGGAATGATGGGGAGGCTGGGTCTTGTCGGGTGAGTACCCTGTGTACCCAGTGCCTGTCTCATTTAAGGTGGCATTCCACTTGTTTTAAATAGGAAATTGCCAAAATGGATGTCATCGGCTGCTAATTAGATGTATTTTAACTGCAGGATCATTTTACCAGCTAATACTGTTATTATGTGCTTCAGTGTGAGCCCGTGGTGGAGCTGTTACAGTCTCAGAGCCCGGCCTTAGCAGACAGCGCCTGGAGGCTGTGTGGAACCTCCCCTCGGTAGCAGCTCGTCACAGGGTATTTTTGGTCCTGAAGATGAAGATGGCCAGGCCAGCCCTGTGCTGTGGATCTCAGTCCTCTGATACCCCCGGTGTTCGCTACCCTGTCTTTATGTTCTGTGTTTAGACCAGGCCTGAGTCCGAGGAGGCCCTGAAATCTCCAGATTGTGGGTGCTGGTGGCCACTTGTCCCCTTCTAGATGTCACGGTCCTCCAGACTTGGGGCCCTTGGTGCATTCTAGGAGCAGCATGTGACCACAGGTGATGTGACAGCTGTGCCAATCACAGCCCAACCGCCACAGCGTGGTACCCAACTCGGCAGGCTGACGTCTCAAGCCCTGGGTTTTCAAGACAGAGCTGGCTACTCCTCCATCTTCTCTCTCTAGCAAACCGGAAAAAGAATCCTAATTTTCTGTCTGGTGGGAGGAGGCAGGCTAAGATAAGGATAATGATCCTTAAACATGAGCAATGCGTTTGACTTCATGCTATTTCTCCCTCCTCCCTCGGTACGTGGCATTTTTATCATCCTTAAGACAAAGTAGCTGGCAAAATATTTAAGTGATCAGAAAGGAATGTTTTTATTTGCCCGCATGTGAATTGGGTTATCTGCTTATCTTGTTTATGAAATTTGGGGCTGCCTTTCCCGCACAGTATGTTCGCCTCTCAAATCTTCCCCGGCTCCCATTTCCATATTTCTGCGTGCTTGTTCTTTGTTAATCACTTGGCAAGCGCTTATTTGAATATTAAAAATTTCTTTAATCATCAAAGGCAGGAGCACAGTCTCATGAATATTCATATTTTCCCCCCTCCTCAGACTGGATTCTAGTTCATTACCCTGCAGTAAAAGCCAAACAGCCATCAATCGCCCTCATTACGGGCTCTGGCGTTTTGATTGGCTGCCGCTGCCCAGAGCTTTTTTTTTTTTAATTTTTCCCCTTCTATGAGCTGTCTTGTACCTGCCAACGGCCACCCCCCCCACCGGAAGAAAAAATCAACAATGCAAGAATAAATTTCTCTGGTTGAAAAATAACTTTGCAAACTTGTCAAACAGTCCTTGTGCTGTGCTGTCACCTTAGAGGCCACCATTGCCACCTCTTTCCCTGTGTCCTTCCCGCCCCCTTCCCCTCCTGCTCCCCCCAAAAAAAACTCAGGGAAAAAAGAGGGAGGGACAGGAGAGAAAATTAAATAAATAAAAAGGGAGAAACTTGAGCCTCAGAGATGAATATTTGTCAAGAGAGTTGACGTAAGTTTCATTTGCATAATGACTTTGTACTTCTGCATTAATAAAATTTGCATATGAAGCCATGTTAATTACTCCTGATCATGCTTTTTGCATTCATGCATAGTAATTTTCTCCGACTTGTGAGAATTAATGTCTTGGCATGGGGGGAGGGGGCGCGGGGACTGTCAGGTCCCCCTGCTAGTGTCCCTCGCTCGCAGGCGCTGGCTCCCTGTCTGTCTCCTGCCTTGATCTATGACTCATTTCTGCACTATCAGTAGGAGTTCTCGCCTTAAAAAAATGTATCCGTTGAAAGGCACCAATAGGGAAAAAAATAGAGCTCTCCCGCACAGTGTTTTCCAGGCCACCTCTCTGGCTGGGAACGCGGAATCTGCAGCCCTCCCAGCTGGGACGCCACGGCTGCTGCGGGCTGGATGCGCTGTCCCCCGCGCTGGGCGGTGGGCGTGTCGCCAGGCAGTGCGCATGCGCAAAGGCCAGAACCGAGCCTGTGCCAGGCCCCTGGAAGGGAGGTGGGCGCAGACCCGGTGCCGAAGCTGCACCCCCACGGAGGCGGGGACAATGAGCGAGTCCTTGTTGCGGCGCTCCAGACACATGCTAGGGGGCTTATTTGGAGACTTTCTTTGGGCACTTCTTTTAAACGAGATAACAGCAGCAAGAACGCAGAGAGATTCTGACCTCATAATGCCTCTTGGCTCGGGTCCCTTCCCCAGCCTGAGCCTCAATTTCCTCATCTGGGAGAGGGGATCATCATAGGTTCCCCACTGCGAGGCTCTGGGTGTACATGAGATATTCAGGGCCCAGTTGTGCCTTTCTGTTTCCCTAGTTAATGAACTTCCGTGGTGAGAAATCAAGCCAGCCAGGGTTTCACTTACAGCTGGCAGGGCGTCTTTGTCCCTCCTGCCGCGGACCTTGCAGCCTGGCAGTCCCTGTAGATGGAGCTGCGACGGGGGTCTGCGCCTGGTCCCCACGATGGATCCACGTGTCCTGAGTCGGACATGTCTACTCATCCAGAAAGGGGGAGAAGATCCCAGGGGGGCACCGGTGACGACCTTAACAGAAAGCATTGCTAATTTTTATTTATTTCTGTGGGACTGGGGCTGGAATCCTGGGCCTCACTCGTGCCAGGCAAGCGCTCCACTAGCCCAGAAAGCTTTTGTTAAGAGAGCGCCCCATCTGCCAGGCAGTGACCATGCTGTGAAGGACCTGTGGCCTGCAGGGAAAGTTCCAGAACTGAGAATAAATGAAGGGTAGCAACCGTGCTCACTAGATGCCTGACCCTTCAACAGTGAGTGGGCTGAGGCTCTGGGCAGGTGATTGCTTTAGGAAATGGCACAGGAGGGATTGTCTGTCTGTCCCCTCTCCCCTCCCCTGGCCTGTCACCTCTGAGCTGCGTGTCCGGGTGCACAGTCTATCTGCGGGGTTCAGCTGCTCCTCACCTGCATTCCAGACTCCCTGCTGCATTTTTCAAGCCAAATACACCTTTCTGGTAGAAGGTGCAGCCAGGAGGTGGCCTGGGAGGGGTACTGTGGCCCTGAGACAAAGTCTTCACTTTTTATTAATCTCTCTCTCTCTCTCCCTGTATCTGTCTCTGTCTCTCTCTCTCGTGGTACTGGGGAATTGAAACCAAAGCCTTCACCCTGACTGACATTCCCAGCCTTATCATTTTAAGTTTTTGAGACAGAGTCTCAGTCTCCAGAGTGCTGGGATTCAGGTGTGAACCACCATGCCTGGCTCTTGATTTTTTTTAAATAAAGGTAGGCATGGCATGCATTGCCCCCTTTTCAATTGTACCATCAGTGGTTTTGAGTATGTTCACAATGTTATGCAGCCGTCAGCACTGTCTAATTCTGATGTACCCATCCCTGAAGAGGTCCTGTACCCATGGGCCCTTGCCCTCTGCTGCCCCAGGACCTAGCAACCTCCAGTGTCTGTCTCTGTGGATTTGCCTGTTCTAGATGTTTCCTGCGTGTGGAATCAGAGCCTGGGCAGCATCTCTGGGCACTCTTGGCTTTCTCAGTAGCCGTGGAAGAGGGTTTGTGGAGCCTCCCTGTGGGCAGAGCTCCCGTGTAGCTGCTCCCAGAGGAAACCTCCTGGGCCCCTGCCCTGCCCGCTTTGAGTTGGCCCTGGACCAGGCAAGCTTCTCAGTCTGCATTCCCATTGCAGGTTCCTGTCTCGGGCTTCGAGGTCCCCTCTTGCCTCAGTGCCTCTCTCCCTGTGCGTCTTCACCAATGCTTACCTGGACCCATTGTTTCCCTTCCCAAGACATCCCCCAGCCTTCTGCTGGGAGGCCAGAGCCTTCTCTCTGTACTTCCTCCCACCAGGGACCCAGCCTGCTCCCTCCAACATGCAACATCCATTGCCAGGCCATGAATGGCTCCTGCTGGCTTCATAGCCATGATGCATGGTGCTGGCAGTCTGCGTGTGGCCTCACCCAGGTCCCAGGAGCCAGAGTCTGGACTCCAGGGAGCCAACAGTGACTGTGCTGAGGCAAAGACACTCAGGCTCCCCTACCTGGGGCACATGGCCTGGGGCACATGGCCCTCACTCAGGACCTGAGATGCTTGGTCCTTCCATTCAGCTGGAGCTATTGAGGGAGGCTTTGGAGACACAACTGGGGTCACATCCTGGAGCTCCTAAGCCTCTTTCCCCATGAGGAATAGGAATGGTCTTCCCTGATGAGCAAGGGGGTTGTATGCGCAGCACAGAGCCATGTGGATCTGGAACCTTCTGTGATCTGAAGAGAGGACCACGTAGAGATTTGAGGCCAAGAGTGGCTGGGGTCTGGTGGGGCCAGGGCTATCAGCAAGGACTGGCCGGGACAGGCTTTTGGGAGGAGTCCAGTGACAGGGTGGCCTCACATGCTGACCTTCTTTGGGGCCACACTCGGTCAAGGGCTGGGGCTCCTCACGGCCAGCTCCTTCTGAGGCTCTGGCTACCTAGAAAAGACTTGGGTCCCATCCTGGCTGAGTACAAAGTCTCCATTGGTACAGAGGGGCTAGAGCAGTGTTGGGGTCTGCTTTGTTGAGCATCTTGGCAGCATATTGACGGCCCCCTAACTCCACACTGGGAGTCTTCTCAAACGCCCTCATGTCCTTGATCCTGGATTTATATTTTGGAGAAGCTGAGGTGCAGAAATAGTGGGCCGGGATTTGGAGGCAGGTAGTGGGTTTGGATGGGGTTCGCCGTTTGGATCTGCGGTCTGCAGCAGCCTGGGCCTCAGTTTCCTGATTCGAGCACGGGGTATCCTAAGTGCCTGCCCCCGTGGTTGTGCTGGGAAGCTCTGCTGTGGAAGATTGACAGCTCCTGGCTTGGAGTGGGCGCGCAGGGCCCTATGGCTGTCCTGGGATGAGGGAAAATGTGCAGCGACATGGAGTGGGCAGATCCCTTCCCGAGCAGACCTGTGTCGGGAGGTGAGGGCCGAGGCCTCCCTGCTGGGGCCTGCCGGGCTCAGCTGCCCATCACCCTGTAGATGTTTTCTTTCTGTCTCTCTGATGCTTCCTTGCTCAATTATTTACCCAGGGAATTTGGGCTTCTTCACTTGTGGTTTTGGCAAGGGCTTCACACAAATGTTTTGCCCTGGTGGTCTCTTAGCCATGTAAGATAAACGGCCAAATCAAACGCAGGCCTTGCCCGCAGCCTAGGCAAGCCGTGGGGCCCTGGCCTGGCTCTGGTCCCTGCTGTTGCTGTCACGTGGGGGAGTGGGGACTCGCAGCCTGGGCTGAGACATTCGGAGGGGTCCGGACAGTGCCCAGTTCCCTTTCCGCAGGTGGTAGAGAAAGGAGAGTGTCAAGGCCTTGTGAAGGTTATTGGGGCTTGGGTACTGCCGGCAGGATGCTAGGATGGGTGCCTGCGCCCTGGAGGGCCATTTGTACTAAGAGGGCATCTTCCTATAGCAGACAGTAGTGGCTCTGTGCATCCCAACTGTTCCAGAAAGGGGTGGGCCAGATTTGGGGGGTCTTTCCCGGGAGCAGGGCCCTAATAGTCCCTGTGTGCCCCAGCCACCTGCATGAGGCCCTCAGAGGCCCCTGGGGGTCCCAGCCCAGCCCCCAGACAGTCTCACCTGGCAGCTGTGGACGTAGGACTCTCCCCAATGTCCTTCCTCACCTTCACTTCTCTGATCCCTTCTCCCCTGCCTGAACCCCGGTCACCCTCCTTGTAGGGCTGGGCACCCCTGGGGCCTCCCGTAGCCCTCCTCCTGCCCTTGAAGGCTGGCCTGCGGCCTTGCAGCCCTGCACCCCGGCCCTTCCTGTGCCCCAAGTCCCTTGTGCAGCCCAGGGCCCGACTGACCAGTCTTTTCTATTGTTTTTTCTCTAGGGCCGTGCAGGCCTGCCCAGCTGCCATCGATGGCCCCCATAGCTGCCTCCTCCTCCCTCCCTCACACATCCGGGATCACTTCACCTCTGCGGGCCCTGGGCGCACTCCCGCCCTGCTTCCCGCTGCCCTGCTGCAGCGTGCGCCCGGTGTCGGGCGACGGGACTCAGGGTGAGGGTCAGACGGAGGTTCCCTTTGGATGCCAGTGTCAGTTGTCAGGTAACAGACGCCGACGCGGTGGGGGGTTGGGCTCCCGGGATGGGGGGACTTGGCCTGGGGCACAGCTGGGGACTCACGGTGGGGACTCACAGAATGTGACCTATGCCCACAGGTGTTTTTTGGGGTGCAGGGGAAATGGTGAAGGATGTGAACAGAACCACGGCCTCATGCCTGGTCCCCTTGGGTCAGCTGACTCCCCACTTCCCCGCACCCTCACTGTTGTGAGTCTTGGTCCCAGCATGCACTGCCCAGCCTCCGCATTTCATCTCTTTGGGCTGTTTAGCTAAAGCTTAATTGGATAACGCTTAACATCTGAGGTTTTCTTCTGCCCTTGCCCCCGCCCCTGCCCCCTCCCTCCCAGACAAGGCTACAGAGGATTCCTGGGTTGTCTGCGTACATCGCCGGGGCCTTCCAAAATGCTGAGTTTCTCTTTGGGACAATGTGTTGCCCATTAACTTAGAGGAGAAAAAAAAAGTCACCCCAAAGGAGACTGTTAAAAAGCTGCGGCCACAGGGCGGGAGCCAGGAGCTCCGGTGCGTGTGGCAGGGAGAAAGGGACCAACACCCCTGACCTGTCCACCTCCACCGCCTTCCTACGCTGCCCCCCACTCAAAGCCCAGGCTGCTGCGGCCTAGGGTCCCAGGTGTTGCGGGCAGAAGACCTCCTGGCGGCCCCGGGCTGGACGGGCGTGCAGTGTGGCGTTTGTGGCCGCCCGAGCCAGGATGCTGACACAGGCTCACGTGGCCAGTGGCTGCCGCCTGGTTTGGTGGCAGAAGCCAGGAAGGGAGAGGGAGGCTGCAGAGCGAGGGCAGAGACAACTTGTCTCTGCTTTGTCACCAGGCACGTTGCAGCCTTTCTCTTGACTCAACTTGTGAAAGGGAAACTGTTTTTACTGCGTAGGTTTTGCTTTTCGTTGACACGGTCCCAAAGGACATTCTGGTGGAGCTGCAAAAAGCCGACAGGTAGCCCTTGTTCCGGGCACGAACTCCCTGCGCCTGGCTGCTGGTGGGGTGGCCTGCAGCCATTGGTATCCCTGCTGTGACAGGTGGTGGCATAGGGTTGAGCTCTCGGCGGGGAGTCTGGGCTCTTCCTGGGCTTGTGCCTCTAACACACAAAGCAGAGGCTGTAAGCCCGGCTTCCTGTCCGGGCTGCTGGCTCTGCGGGCGTGGCTGGGGCTAGCTTCTGGGGCCCGGTGGGAGACCCCTCTTGCTGAGTGGGGCCTGCCCGCCGTCTGAGTGGCTGCCCATGCTCATGGCTTCCTGTAATTAGTGCTGCAGCCCCGCAGCCACTCGGGGGGCCATGCTATCAAAGATCAGCCTGAGTGTTTACGACTGGACTCGGTCAAGTTCTGCGTGTAGAAACATGATCGCCTCGCCAGCGGCGCGCGGCCGGGGTTTGCTTAACCCTCTGCTGGCTCTGGCCTGCCTCAGAAGCTGCCAAAGTGGAGCTGGCTGGGGCGGGGGGGGGCGGGGGGACCGGGACCGTGCACGCCTCCCCTGGGGGCCAGGCCTTCTGGCAGCTGCGCGTCCTGCCCCCAGTCGCTTTATCTGCCTGCGCTGTCGAAGGGGTGGGGCAAAGGCTCGGGAGGCTGAGTGGCTGCTTCCAGGTGGCAGCACTGGCCTCTGTCCTTGCAGTGCTTCCTGTCGAGGTGCTGTCTCTCCCCACTGAGCCACGTGCCTCTGCCTGTGGCCGTCGGTCTGTCCTCTCACGCTCATCTCTCTCCCTGACGACGACCACATCCTTGAATGTGATGTCAGTCTAGGCCTTTCTCTCCTCCCTGCTCTAAGGATGCACCCTCAGACATTGAGACTCAAGCGCACGTCCACCCCCTCGCCCTTCTCCAGCCCAGAACTCTTTTCTGCCCGCTGGTTTGCAGGCCCTGTGTAGGTCAGGTGGAGGTGGGCATGTGGGTCCTGGCTGGCCTGCGGCTGGCGTTGTGGTGGGGGAGGAGAGCCATGGGAACCTGTATGGAGTGGGGAACCGGGAAGGAGTGATGAGCAGGCAGAGAGGAAGTGGCCCTCATCCGTCACCTGCCCCATTGTCAGCATTGCCTGGACCTCTGGCTTGGAGGCTGTGTTGGTTTTAGGGCTTGGGGACCACTGGGTTCCAAAGCCCTGAGCATCTAGATCACAGTGGCTGGGGGGAGTGAGGAGGGCTGGGTCCTCCTCCTGTGGGGCGTGCCCTTGCCTCCGACCTTCTGCCCCATGTTGACTTGGCATCTCTGTTCTTCTGCACCTGGTCCTGTTCATTAGCTGGTACCAGCTTGGGCCACCATATTTTTGTTCAGTTTCAGTATCTGGAAGTACTGTGTTCCAGTGGTTTTTGTTCCTTTGTGGGTTCTGTCCCTGGCACTGGGCTGTTAAGTGTTTTTAGTGTCAGTTTAATTAGCAGCTGGAATGGAGTCATTAAACTCCCAGTTACCCGTTAGGAAGAGGCAGTCCACCATGGGAACGCCACAGGGCCGCTGCCCTTACTTTGTTTTGCTCCTTTTCCGATCAGGAAGCGTTGAACCTACCTCTGCAAATTAATATGGGAAACCCTGGTGTAAACGTGTTTCGCACAGGTTAATTGTGTGCTGGTGAATGCGCTCAGAGTCGTTTATAGCAGGGTGTGATTTTTATGGGAAAAACCGCACAGGTGTGTGTGTGTGTGTGTGCGTGCATGTACATCCTGGTGTCCCCAACAGCCCTGTCCCCCTGATTGGGTTGCCTTGGGGGGAGGGACATGGGGCCTACTCCTTCAGGACTGCGCTGCTGTCCTGTGGGCTCTGTGTCCAGGTCATCCTGGGGACCAAGATGGCTTCCATGAGGGCATTCCCCCACAGGACGTGCCCAGGTGGCAACTTGTCACTGGTTGTCTTGGAGCCACAGCTTAGATGTGTACACGTGTGTCCGTCTGTCTCTGTCTGTCTGTCTTGTGATATTGGAGATTCACCCCTGGACTTTTGCACTGAGCTCCATCTCCTGCCCTATTGTTTTTTTAAATTTAATCTTGAGACAAGGTCTCATTTAGTTGCTAAGTTGCCCAGGCTGGGCTCAGACATGGGATTCTCCTGCCCCAGCCTCCCAGAGCTCTGAGATTGCCAAGTTTGGCTTATATATAAGATTTAAAAACTAGCGAGGAGGCTTCTCATATTGCTGCTGCCTAAAGCAAATCGGTGTAGGGATGCCAGGATGGGTTGGGCAAGGAAGGGGTGAAGATTCCAGGGCTGGGCTGGGGTATGCAGAAGACAGCTGAGACCCACTGGAGCCCCTTTACCCCTGCAAATACATGTTTTGAGGCCTCTTTGACTGGGAAGGGGTCATCTGTGTGTGACAGATGGCTAGGGGATGAAGCCTGTTAACTCTGTGGCTTTGGACAAATCATTTCCCCCTCTCCCCCTTGATTTTCCCATCTGTAAAATGCGGTAATGATTGAACATGCTTCAAAGGGTCATTCAGAGGATTGCATGAGGTCACACAGGCCAGGTGCTGAGAACAGTGCCCCAGGGAACTTAGGATTCACCCATGAGCTGAATGGGTGCCACTGCCTGCCATGCTACGTGTCTGAGCTATGTGTCTGAGCTGCTTCCTGGTCCCAGGATTAAAAGAGTGAGCCGCTTGCCTGGCGCAGACCATGCACCAGTGTCAGGAGGTAGAGGGGAAACTGAGGCACTCGGCCACATATCAAAGAGCTGCAAGCGGTCCTCAGTGCAGCGACTGCTACACGTGCTTGGTGAAGTTCAAGGTCTCACACAAGAACACACAGGATCCCGGCCTGGGGAAGCAGAAGTGTTTGGATTTAATAGAGGGCGTCAGTCGCAGCCATTAGTATATGCTGAAATCACAGGGCAATCTTGTAAAGTTAAATTCAATTTACTTTTCTACTGAAATTGTGCTTGCTGTGTTATTTAACTAGTCTGGGGATTCTTGGCATGGGTTAAAGGGACAATAAAGATAAAAGAATACCTGTAAGTAAATAGTAGGGTTTAACAGTAGAATCTATCGTTTTCCCCTCCTTCAATTACATCCCAGTGTTCATTTTGTGTCGGTTTTATAGCCCGAGCTGTCCAATGGGATGCCTGGACTAGACCACCCTAGCTGTGAGGCTTGATACAATTAATACAGTCTGTCTGGAAAGCGGCCTTATTTCTGGAAGTTTTATGTTAATGATATGGTGTGTGCTTTGCACATTTCATACCAGAACAAGAAGCGAGCTGTAGTTTCTTTCTGGACTGGGTTTCATTAGCGGCGGAGGATCACTGGGCAGGAGAGCGGTGCTGCTGGACGGAGATGCAGGCAGCCACCTAGATTCTGGGCGGGGCGTGCCAGGGGCGCCCTGGCAGGGGCATTAGAGCCTCCCCGCAGACTCTGGAGGGCGGGGTGAGTATGGGAAGGTGAGGAGAGAGCCTTGCTAGTGCTGAGTGTGGATGGACTCCTGGGATCCCTCTGCAGCGGCACCCCAGCTGGCGACCCCTGAATGCCAGCTCTTGGATTCTATGCTGGTGTCCACGGCCCAGGGACCAAGCGCCCCCTTCTGCAGCCGAAGGACGTGCCAGGAGCAGCTACACGGCCCCCAGAGTCTGGGGAGCAATGATTCTCCTGGCCACATAGGTGGCCGGGGGCGACAGGGCTTTGTCCACTCCAGAAAAGCCTCCTGTCCGTGGCATCGGAAATCACGTCTTCGGCACCGGCAGGGGCTGGAGGAGCCGGGCATGGAGCCAGCTGCGGCCTGTGGCTGAGTTGGGGGTGGGGTACCCAGCGGTAAAGGGTGCAGTGACGTCCTGGTGCGGACCCCGCTGCTGCCCTCTCTGAGCGGCCGGCCCTTCAGACGCGAGGAAGGCAGGGCTAAATCAAAGAATTCTGTTCAAATCCGTACAAGATGTTGCTGTTTTCTGCTCTGACAGGAGAGGCATTTGGAAGTGCAGTTTCTTTCTTTCTTTCTTCCTTTTTTTTTTAATAGCTGTCTTAAAAAGGAGTTTGGCTGTTTAGCACAGCTGGTGCTCATTACATTATGCACTGGCAATAAAATAGCATGTGTAATTAATTTTTAATGCAGCGCTGGATACAGCGCTTTCAAGCAGTTAGTGCATGTGAGGGACCCACTGGCCACCGACATCAGAGACCTGGGCCGTGTCCCCTAAAGGGGATGCAGAAGTGGCAGGGGCGGAGCAAGCGGATCCTGCCTGGTTCCCTTGGGGTCACCTGAGGCTCCATCAGTCTCTCATGACATCAGGTTAGGGGTCTGCAGAGATCTTATTGGACATCCTCATATAGAGGTGGGGAAACTGAGGCAGGTGGTGGTAGTGGATAAGACGTGAGTGGCAGGGCTGACCCAGACCCTGGACCCTTGGGCTCTGCCTACTAGGCCGTCTTGTCCCTCTTGAATTCCCATCGAGGGCCAGGAATCTGTCAGCTGTTTACCCCAGCCAGGCTCAGTAGGAACGGTGCACTTGGATTTGGCAGTGGATAGAGGTTGTACTTGCAGAGCCCACCCAGGGCCCTTGGAGCCTCAGTTTCCCCCTCGAGGCAGGACTCTTCTCTGCTGCGTGGGTTCCATGGTTGTGCCTTGTTGGCTGCTGCCCAGTTTCCTCTAGGCTCCATGGCATGGACTCTAGTGTGAGATTAAATGTCAGATGCACATGACTGGCTGGACTCCCTGCCGGCAGTGGCTCCAGAGACCGGGCATCCTTGGGCCTGGTTCTCAGAGTGCGGGCTGTGAGTGGGGGACCCCAGACAAGCCCCTTTCCTTCTCCAAGCCTCAGCTTCTTCACTGCAGAACAGAGCCCACAGAAGCACCTGCTGCATCCCTCCATGGGGACCCCCTGTGGGCGTGGCCTGGGGTGCCACCCCTGATGGTGACTCTTGCCTAGGTCTCTGCAGAGGCCCTGTGCCTGGGGTTTCTTAGTCTGGATGAAGGAGGAGGAGGGCCGCTGTTATGCTTAGCGTTCTAAGGCTTCTGCTGTTTCCCACAGACCCTCCCATGTGGCATCCTTTTCCCGTCTGACCCTGAGAACGGGCTGCCCCCCTCTTTCTGCCCATGAGCGTACAGGGCTCAGAGCAGTCGAACAATCTAGTGGTGTCACAGTGCACAGACCGCAGGACTGAGCCTGAGACTCAGAAGTGCACCCCTGGATGTCCCTGACCCCTCGCACTGGGCCCAAAGGTTGCTTGGGTGTGGAGTGCAGAGATGGCCTGGTGGACATAGACCACACTTGGGTGCCATCTCTGGGAGGATCCCCAAGGGCTTCCTTGGTTTCACTGGTCATGCTTGGGCCTGACCCTAGGCTAGAAGGTGGGGTGCAGACTTGAGCCAGGCAGGGAGTGTACCCTGCAGGAGCCCTCAGAGGTCAGGGTGCCCTGTCCAAGCCTGCTTGGACAGTGGGTTGAGATGCATGTTTCATGGTGCCTTTTCTGTTTAAAGGGATAAACAGAGCTTGTGGGTGCTGGGAGGGTCCAGGGAGGATTGTGTGAAGGTGAGGTGGGGGTGGGGAGGGCTTCATCCAGCCCAGCATGGTCAGTGGCAGGTGTGGACATGGGTGTCTTCGAGGCAGGGTCCCTCTGGCTCACCAAGCCACCTCCATCCCTGGCAAGGCATTTGGGGACCCAGAGTCCCTGACCCTTCGACCACCAGAGGAAGTCTGACTGTTGACTAGGGCTGGGGTGCACAAGATCTCCCCATCAGATCACCCTCAAGGTGGGTTTCTGGGGTCTACAAGGGGGCTAGGGCCTGGCCACAGCTTCCAGCCCAGCCTGGACCAGGCTGGTTGAAGGGCATCCAGCTCTGCAGCAAGGACTGCACCGAGATTGGAACACAGCTCGGCAGCGTAGTCTCTGCACTTGGGGGAGACCCGGTTTGTTCTTCAGAAAGCTTGAGGTGTTTGTGTGTTTCGGGAACAGAACGTACTTGACTTTCCAAACCTGCAGACAGGGTAGGGCTGGGAGGACTGCACCGTACATATTTCCCAATCAAACCCAAATAGTCTAAACCATGCAGCAGAGTTTATCCAAACATAATCAAGCCCAGCCAATTTAACCCACCAGATTTAACCTTGGCGGGCAAGGCACCCTCGGTGTGGGCCCTTGGAGTCGCAGCCTGTCCCCTCCCCCGGCCGTTCCCCCCAGCATTATTGAATCCTAGCTGAGAGTCAGGGTGGGGGGATGCCGTGTGATCTCAGCGTGTGGTCAGAGGCCATGAGAACGTCACCCTTGCTTTCCTGCCCCACCCGGGTCCCTTCTTACGCTTAGCAGTGGGGCCACCAGGTCATGGTCAGGTGTGGAAACTGACCTAAAAATTGTGCGTATGGTGGTTGGCGGAGCTGGGACTTGAACTCAGGCCTCTGTGACTCTTGAGCTCGCTGTTGTGCTTGGGCCTGACCTGGGAGGCAGAGGAGAGGTGTGAGGGAGTGAACCGTGAGCCTGCCTCAGGGCTGATGGGCCCTGGCTGTTAGGAGCATCTGAGTTTATGATTTCAGCTGAACAGGTCAGAGGGCTTGGATTTCTGCAGGGGTTAATTCAGGCTCTGAGCCCTTTGTCCACAGACACGGGTGCCAGGGGAATCTTTTCATAAAGGTGGGTGTTTTTAGTTATTGCCTTTGTTAAGGAGGGTTGAGGCACGGGCGGTGTTGGAGGGGCGAGGCCTGCCCTGGGGGCTTGGGTCTGCATCCTCCTCCTGCACTGGCGTGACCAGTTCTTTCTGAGTCATTCTTGTGCTCTGAATTTGCCCGTTTTACTAACCAGCTCATTTATTCTGATTTAGTCATAAAAGGAGCCATCCATAGATGCCTACGGAGTGTCACAGGCTTTGCGCACAGGTCTCCACTAGGTCTCAAGTGATAGAAAGACACGATTTTTTTTTATTTGTGCAAAGTGTATACAGGATTTACAGTTTTAACTGTGTTGGCTCACACCTGTAATCCCAGCACTTGGGAGGCCGAGGCAGGAGGATCCTTGCAAGTTTGAGGCCAGCCTGGGTGACAAAGTGAGCTCAAGGTCTCACCCTGCATAGTGAGACCCTGTCTCATAAAGACAAAAAAATTTTTTCTTTGACTTTGTTGATGCGTGTTTGCAGTATGTAATGATCACATTCTTGGTGAGGAGTTGGTCCAGGTGTGCAACGCATCTGAATGTCTTTTCCATTCCCTTTCTTCCCCACCCCTCTCCCTCCATCTCGGGTCCCCTTCCCGTTTGCAAAAAGATTTATCTTCCTATTACCTGTATTTTATTTTGGTCTTTATTTACATTTTGTGTTTCTCATCTGAAAGACACCATGTGACATTTAAGCCTGATTTATTTCACTTAAGATTATGGTCTCCATTTTCCTACAGATGACTCATGGTTGTCCTTTTTTCTTGTTGAGTGGTACTCCGCTGTGTGCAGAGATCCCATTTTCTTGATCCATTCGTCTGTTGATTGACATATAGGTCACTGCCAAGATTTAGCTATTATGAGTTGTGCTGCTATAAACGTGGGTGTGGTGGATCACTGTCATATGTCGTCATATTTGACTCTTTGGGGAAGATGCCTGGAAGGGGAATAGTGGGCTGAATGGCATTTCTGGCTTTCATGCTTTGAGGGCTCTCCTTGCTGGGTCTTAACGCTTTTGAAGAGCGCAATTCAGCGGCATGAGTAGGTGGTGATCACACCATCCGTTTCCAGAACTTCCATCACCTCAAAGAAAACTAGATAACCCCCCTCCCCCAGCCCTGTGCCCTCCTCTCTCCTTCTGTTTGTGTGGGAACTTCCGAGCAGTGGTGTTGGGTGGCCCTTGCTCTTCCCTGTCTGCCTTCCCTTGCTGGCCTTGTGTCCTCCACGAGGTTCATCCACACCTCGGGCTGGGTCCGGTGGACCACATTGCCCCTCTGCCTGCATCCTGCAGCTGGCGCCCGGGTTGCTCCCACCCCCACCCCCTGGGGGAGAGGGGTGCAGTGCACGCTCTGGACCTGGGTGTGCAGACATCTCCAAGGCCCTGCCTTCAGGTCTTTTGGGGACAGACCCGGAACTGGGGTGGCTGGAGCCCGGGGCCATCCAGATTGGGAGGAACGGCCAGACCTTCCCGCAGTGGCCGTGCTGGTTTACATAGTCACACGTGGTGTGGACTTCTGTGGGCTGCAGTCTGGAGCTGTGTGTCTCAGGGACGTGGCCCGCAGCTGGTCTGAGGTGCTTGGTGACAGCACCCCCACTCAGCTCACACCGCCAGGCCTGTGATGTTGTCCTCCTGGTGCTTCTGAGAGCAGAGCCCCAGATGCGCCCCTGAGATGCCTGTCCTAGGACGGAGAGGCTGCTCACGGGGCTGGTGTCAGAATCCGGGAAGGGCAGTCCTGTGGTGGACAGTCCCACGGTCCGCTGCTGCACCCTCTGGGCGTTGACCGGACAGTGGCTCAGCAGAAACTGCAATACCCTAAGAGCACGCTTAGCTCCCCGGTGTGCCGGGGACTCTGTTCCTCTCTGAGCCTCGTGATTGTGCCTGTCTCAGGGGCATTGCCGTGCTGGCTTTGGCCGGGCTGGCAGGGACTGGGGAGGGGACCCACAGTGAGCGGCCTTGGGTCTTTTGTAGCTGGGGACAATATTCCTGAGGCAGTTGTGAGGATTGTTATTTGCGACTGCGATTTCTCTCTGTTGGCCTTCGAGGGGTGTGTCGGGGGTTTGTGGGGGGTGTGTGTGCCCAGACCTGCTCCTAGCAAATGGCTGAAATGCAGTGACTTACATCTACAGAAATTCATTATATCTGCAAAGACCATTTTTCCAAAAAAGGTCATATTCACTGGGTCCATGGCATTGATTGTGGACGCACATTTCAGGGCTACCGACCCAGCTGGCCCAGGCTTGTGGGTGCTCCCAGGGCACCTCCTGCAGGGAACCTGGAGAGGTGGCCACGCAGTCCTCTTCCCTCAGAACCTGGTGATTCTCAGATACCTGGCCCCTATGCCCAGCCCACAAATGCCAGGGTGTGTGGACAGCTGTGCAGTCACATCTGGGGCCCAGCTCTGTCCCTGTGCCAAGTCGGAATGCAGTTATTAATAAGAAAGGGGGATGGGTTTTTTAAAAAAGCCTACAATGATTATTATGAGAAAAAATTAAGAGTTGAATAGAAACTAAAAATAGCTGGACACATACTTGCCTATAATTTTTTTTTTTTTTTCAGAAAACATAATTAGTTTTTTGTAAAGTGGCTCTGAGAAGCCAGGAGTATTTTTAGTCTGCATCTTCTAGGATGCCATGCATCATTTCAGGAAGAGCAGCCTGGAGCCCACCAGAGTCTGGTGATGTCACCCTGTTGGGTGATGGAGCCCACCCGGGACCCCGGGGGGCTGGGGAGCCGGCCTCGGGGTCTAGGGTAGGGAGTGTGTGTTTGCTGAGTCCAAGAATGGCCTGCCTGTGGTGTCGGCGGGTGCCGGCCATGTCCTGGTCCCAGCTGGGTGGCAGGTAGCTTTGGGAGAGGGGCAGCTGGCCCTGGGCCGGGCCTGGCTGTGGGGTGGGCTTTATCTTTGGGTGAGGCGGGGCCCCAGCAGCAGCTACCCCGGGAGGCACCGGGGCTGAGCGGACCTGTAAGAAATAACCAAGGCTGGAGGGAGAACATTCCATGACTTTCTCATTTGCGGCCAAACATTGCCTCATGTCATTTTCTCCCTGGTTTTTCCCATTGCCGCTGCCAGGGTGTTTGGGCCTGCCATAGACGCTGTCATGAAAAGGCCTGTGTGTGTCTGCCTTGTTTGTATGTGGGCGTGTGTACTTGTGTGTTACACGTGAGGACGTGTGTCTGCGTGTGTCTGCATGTGTCGGTGGGTGTTTGCGTGTATGTGGGCATCTGTATGCATATGTGCACGCGTGTATATGTGTGTGTAGGTGTGTGTGTTACATGAGTGTCAGTGTACCTGTGTGTCGGGGTGTTTGCCCTTACATGGGTGCAGGTGTGTGTGTAGGTGTGTGCACATGCATACCTGGGGTCCCAGTTCTGGAAACTGTGACCCGTCCCAGCGGGTGACCCACCTAGGAGTGTATACAAGAGGCCCGAGGGCTTGGGGGGTGGACAGCTAGCTTCCACTCTCAGCTGTGCAGTGTGTGAGCTCTTTGACTGGGCAGGTGACCCCACCTTTGTGAGTCTCTTTCCCCTCTGAGAAATGATGGCAGTCCCACCCCTGGGGGATGCTCAGCCGTGAAAATGGGGCGGTTTATAAAGTGTTTCCTGTAGCTTCCTCTTCAGCCTCTCCTCCTGCTGTGGACCCCCATTTTACAGATGAGGAGACTGAGGCAGTGTGGTTTCAGAGCCTCAGCCGCTCTGCTGTCTTTGAGAACCTTCCCCTGCCCCCTTACACTGTCTGTAGTAGCTGGTCTCTATGTAAGAGCAGGTTCCTCTTATGATTGTATTGATGTTGTAAGCATAACTATTATTATTATTATTATTACCATTGCAATCCTGGTCCTTGCCACTATCCTTGGTGCCGGTGTCTCTCTCCCTCCTGATAGGCCGGTTGAGGGGGGTTGGTGACCCCTGTGCTGCCATTCTCACTTCCCATCTCTCCGCCTGCTCCCTCCCCTTCGCCTGGGTTTTGGGTTTGTGTGTATTTGAGGTCTCAGAGTCCTTCCCCTCTAATTGAGATAATGAACACAATTTTTCCAGAGCCACCATATGAAAAGTCAAGTGCAAAGTGATGGTTTTCATTTGCTGTTCCCCTCTTTTTGTCCTCTGCCCCCCACTCCCCACCCCTGTCTCAATATACATCTCTTTAAGAAGGGATTGGCTGAAGGCAAACAGTTAATAACCTATGGATTTATGGAGCCAGTGTGAGCCGGCTTAATAAGCTTTGATACCTGGAATCGGGGTTCTGTCTCTTTAAGCGGAGACTGTACCGCGCCTCGGTATTTTACAGTGCCTGGTTTCATTTATGCTGGAGCCAGACTTACTATGTGAGAGTCGTCCGCATGCTGGAATTAGTCTTAAGCTTGCTTCTGTGGCGTTGCCAAATTCCATGTTTGTGTTTTATTTAGAATTCTTTTCACGGCCAGCCGGTTCTGTGCCGGCTCACATAGGCACTGTTGCGCCCCATGGAGAAAATAAGCAAGCTTGCATTTTCTTTGGCAGAGGCCACGGCCACAATAGACTGCGGTCTCTGAAACATTTTTTAAAAGCTATTTTAACCCATAACAGATGCATAAAGTCGGCTCAGGCATGCCAGTTTTCTTAGTTTTAATTAAAAAATAATTACAGCCTAATGGGATGTTAGTGACACATTTGGATGAATGGTGGGTGACTTTATCTGCAGCTTATAAATTAGTGCCTCTCCCTGGGCCGGGGCAGGGGAGACGGGGGAGTTCGGTATCTGTTCTTAAGTGTGGGGTGGGGTGGCATGGGGCTTGGCGCTCCGATGGAATGGTGTGAAGGGGGCGACCGTCCTGGAAACCAGGTACCTTGGAGCATCTTTCCCACTTCGGACTCAGGGGAAATGCACCTCGGAAGTGAAGTTCTTTAGGCTTGTGGGGGGGTGCCTGACCTCCAGGCTTAAGTCATCGCAGCCCTTGCCCCCAGACCCTCCCAGTCTTGGTGTTAGAAATAAGAAGGAGAGGGGCAGAGAGCTGGCATCTTCCCAGAAGCAGGCAGCCTGCACCCCCAGGTGCCCATCTTGGGTTCAGTTTTTATGTAAAACTCGCCCTTCATTGGAAGCCCCAGTGCAGGGAGGTGGTCTCAATGTTCCTTGGCAGGGTCACTGCAGGAACTGCAGCTAGGCACAGGCAGAGGAGGGGCAGCTTCTGTGACCTTCCACCTTCCAGGCTGGTTACCCCGGTGGTGACTCCCCGGGCTGCTCCGGCTGCCTCTGTGAGGCCTGAGGTCCAGGCCTTGGAGCAAGGGAGGTGCTAAGATATCCTGGGTTCTGTCCCCTGGGTCCTATTCCTAATCTGGCCAGCCCTGTTGAGATGCCCAGACTGTCCCTTTCCAATAGGCAGCCAGGAGCAGCAGCATCTGATGCCGCCAGGAACAGGAGAGAGTGCCTGTCCCAGATGTGCCCATGTTCCCAGTGGGCACGGCCCAGAGAGGGTGAGACGTGCCCTGTGCTACCACGCTGAGCCATAACCTGCCTGACCGATGTCTGCCCCCTTGCTTTCCCCCAGGACCCTGTGCTCTGTCCCAGCCTGGGGGACACACACACTGGAAGCATGGTTTGGGGGCACAGGGCATTGACTGAGGGAAACCTTTATTTTTATTTTTGAGGTGGTGGCACTTCCTGTTGTCCTTGGGGTAAAGTGAGAGTTTCTTCGACAAGGTTTCCCTGAGCCCGAATTCCTCACAAGTGAGAATTAAGTTCTTCTATTAAAAACATGAGTCACGCCAGCCCAGATGAGAGCCGTTTTGGCGTTCCTCGGATTTTTGGAAGGGAACCGTGGAGTTCATGTTAATCCTTTCAATTATACCTCACTGTGGCTGCGAGATCCACCGGGCATCTGTGCCGCAGCGCTCTGCCGTCTGCATGTTGTCTGGGCTCTGCCGCGCACCTGATGGGCAGCCGGTCAGCACTGTCATTTCCTTGCTGTCACCCACTGGCCACGGAGCCTTTCTGCTTGGTGCTTTGGGATTTCTCCGGTTCCTGGACGCCTGTGATGCCTTCTGCGTGCTCTAGGTATCCAGTTGCTTGTAGTGATTAATGTCCAGTTGCAGTGGTGCCCTGTGTGGGTTCTGGGTGAATTCTGTGTGGATGGAGTGAATGTCCACACTGAACTCGACTCTGCCACAGAATCTGGGGTCCTGACTTCCCAGGTGGGTTTGCTGCTCTGGAGGGCAGGAGCTGACCTGTAGATGGTGTCCTGTCTTCCCAGCGCCACCCCAGGGACCAAGATAGGGACCCTGGCAGGGAAGGGTCCCTGGGACCTGGGGGCAGACCCAGAGACTTCCTGCATTGGGGGTGAGCACGCAGGCAGGTGCTGGGGTCAGGGAGTCCAGTCAGTGTGCTAGGACCAGCCCCCTCGGCTCTCTGAGGACACGCTGAGGTGGGGCTGAAGTTGTTGTCACCTGCTCCCTCCTCCCCGGCTCCCTGTACCTTCCCATAACGACACTTGTTGCCGAGATTGTAGGTCCATCCCTCATGCCCTGGGAGACCAGATCGTGGACTGGCCTGGGTCTCACTGTCACCATATGCCCAGGCTGAGGTCTAGCCCCCGGGAGACAGTCCCTGAGTGCTTGCTGAGCCCAGGGGAAGGAGACCCTAGTATGTGGAGACCCCAGGACAGGCCCATTCCGGAACCCACCTGGAGGAAGCTGCAAGTTTGCACACCGGAGAAGCCCGGACCGGAGCTCTAGGAAACGCAGCTGTGGGACCCGCCCTGAGTTGTATCTGTGTGCTGTGCACGTGCTATTTGAGCTTTGAGTCAGGGTGGGGCGTCTGTTTGGCTTTTGCTGGTCTCTGTGGCGCACACTGCTGCCCCCCACCTGCTGCTCAGGTGGATCTTTGAGGAGGGGTTGTGGGTCTTGGGGTCTGCGGCACTTCTCGGGGAGACAATGGGTGTGTGGGGGGAGGATGAGCACAAGTCCGTGGCCAGGATGCCAGCAGGCTTTGGGTTTGGGATGAGATGCAGTGTGGTTTCTGAGTTTGGAATTAACGCTCTTCTTTTGGGCTGTGTGGGGGAGTGGGGGGGGTAGGTGAGGGTTCGAGTTTATTTACTTGGATTAAGTTGAAGTTTCCTCCTTTTTAGAGTGAAAGGAAAAAGCTCATGGGGATGATGAGAAACACTGGAAAAGCAGTTTGTTTACTTGTTATATTTCCCATAAATAAAATAAACGAAGGTGGGGTGGAGGGTTGAGCAGGGTCGGAGATGCGTGTCTTTGGGCCGGCAGCAGGGCAGGGCTTGGCGTTTATGTGAGAGAGGCCAGGTATGGCCTGGGAAGTAGGGGCTGTTTCGAGCGGCCAGAGGGAGGTAAGTGTGTGTGCATGTGTGTGCCCATGTGCATGCAAGTGCCACACATATGCACGCTCTCGGCACACACTTGGCGCACACTTGACACGTGCACTTGGCATTCACACATGTGCGTGCACTCGGGGACACATTCCATGCATGTACACACATTTGTGTGCATGTACCAGTATGTGCACACGAGTCCATGCATGCATACATGTGTGCCTGCATGTGCATGTGCATGTGCGTGCATGTGTGTGTGTGTGTGTGTGTGTGTATGCAGCATGTCCCTGTCCTCCACTCTGAGGACCTTGCTTTGTGGTGTCCAGAAGGCACAGGATCGGGGAAGACAAAAGGGCAGAAACAGCGTCCAAGTGCACAGCTGCACCCCAAGTGCACACACACAGGCCTCGGGTGCCCGCATGTCTACTGCCCTCTTGGTGTCTTCCGGGGCACGGCTGAGTGGGAGAGCCCACGGTGTGAAGGGCAGCCTGGCGCAGTGCAGAGCAGGGCTTGACCTGGCTTTGCCCTTCCCTAACTGGATGTCTTCACTTCCGCCTTCCTCAGTTTCCTCCCCTGCTCACAGGAGACACTGTGGGTGCAGGTACATGTGTGGGTGCAGTGTCCATGCCCACGCCCGACGTGCGGCAGGCCTGGGCAGGTGGGGGCTAGTTAGGAATCTTGTTGTCATCATGCTTGTCATTGTAGGCTGAGGAAAGTGTCTTGCCCATGGTGACTCAGGGTCTGCAGCCCTTGTGCTGTGCAGCCAAGCTGAGGGCTGATGGATCCCTGGCGTGGCCTGGGTGTGGGGCCCTGGACTTGCGGCATCCAGGCCGCCCTGTAGGCTAGAGAGCTGCGCTGCCCCGCACCCTTGTGCCCAGGGGAAGCTCTGCCCTCTGGCTCTCCTTCCGGGTTGGCTTCCCGGCTTGGCTGGGCTGTGTCCTTCTGTGGCTGGCCCTCCATGTTCTGGGAGGCACAGTCCTTGTGGGACCAGCTCTCAGGCCGTCAGTGTCACAGCCCTCAGTGTGAGCCCCATGGGGTCCTGCAGCTGTTCAGACTTGACCAGGGGCTGGAGCCAGGTGAGTAGAGAGAGCTACCTGCGGGCCCTGTCCCTGGAGAAACATCGCTCCGTAAACACCTCCCAAGGCAAGCGGGCCAAGATTTAGGGTGCCCTGCAATTCTTCTTCTTTCTCTCCCTGTTTTGGCTCCCTTTTGGAACCAACCTGTCCATCTCCTCCAGGCCTTATTCTGACTCTGCTTGTTGTGTTTCTGGATGCTGCTGTCTGGAGAGGCATCAGAGTCGGGTGTGCATGACGAGGCAGTTGTGCCTCCCTGCCCCTTTCTGTACCATAGCAGACATCACCTGCCAATAGTGGCATCTCTTCCTGGAAGCTTCAAGGTGATAGCAGGCACTGCTAATCAATTGCGCAGCCCCAGGGGTTGGAACTTCACCTCCACCCTGGCAAGACTGCCCTCTGAGGCAGTGGTGTGAGGGAACATGACCTGGTACCACCTCCCTCATCCTCAGGGCACCTTTGGGGACTCAGGGGTCTTTGCTGGTCATTGACCTGTCCTGGGGATGTCACCAGAGGCCTGAGGTTAAGTGTGGTAGTTGTAGAGATAACGGGGTCCCTGTGGAAGGCTGTGTGCTGGGGTCAGCTGACTGTCCAGGGCAGACTGAGCTCATCGTTTGCACTCGAGGTGCAGAGAAGGGACACCTTGGCCTGAGATCCCAGGCCTGGAAAGAGGCAGGAGGACAGGGCACCAGGCCTGCCACCCTCATTGTGCTCTTTGGGCTCTCCCCACCTCCCCTTCCAGGCTGCTCTTGTGGGGCAGTGGGCACTAGGCCAATGAGGCTGGGATTTTCTTCCGCCTCTGCCCAGAACCCGGTCCATGTTGACATCTCACTAGGACCACATGGTGCCTGCATCTTGTCCCCTGGTCCCCAGTTGTCCCTGGCAACTGTCTTGCACTCAGAGCCCTGGCTAGGTTGGCCCTCGCACTGGTCTCTCCCCACCTCGTTCTGTCACATGGCCTCTTCGGTCTCCATGGGTCTCCACCCTGGGGCCAGGGCCCTCTCTCTGGTCACCTGACAATTCCCCGCTGGTGTCAGCAGAGGCTGTGTGTTTTGATCAACAAAAAGTAGGGTTTTGAGGTCCAGTAGGAATTGAAGGGGAGAAGGAGGCAGGCGGGAGCCCCCTCTGCTGCCACCAGGGGTCGAGTCCTTTCCCTTTGGCCTCCCGATCCTCCCTGGGGTTGCTGATGAGGAAACCGAGGCTCAGCAGGGTCAGGGCCCTCCTGCAGGACCCCAGGCCGGAGGTGCAGGCTGTGGCTGGCCTCAGACTCAGCCCCTCCTCCTGCTAGGCCCATTTTATACCGTGGTGCTCCCCAGTGTGCGGTGGGACAGGTCAGGGCTCGCTGTCTGCTCCCCGAGCGTCCTGCTCTTGCATGGAGCCCGCCCTCTCTGGGGCCTGAGGTTCCCGGCCCTGGTGTGGGCCTCCCTGTAGTGTATGCGGCTGTCTGTCTGTCACCCTTGCTGCCCAGCTGTGGCAGAGGGCCCATGTCCCTCTGTCAGCATCGTGGCCTGCTGAAGGCTTGGCAGTGCCCGCCAGCGAGTGAAGGGGTAACAAAGGCCGAGTGGAACGTGCCCTGCACGGGCTGGAGTGGCTGGGGCATCACTCTCGGGGGAGCCTCCTGAGCCCGAGTTGTGCCCTTGTGCCGTCCTAGCCTCGCTCCTCTTGTGAATGCAGCTGGTCCTGCTCGGGTTGGCGCCCCTGTCCCGTGGCTGGGAGGAAGCTGGGTGCATGGCAGCAACACATAGTAAACTCCATGTTGATGACTGTGACCCTCCATGGGTAAAAGGCCCCATCCATGCCTGGAATCCAGGGCTCAGGGACATTTAGGAACTGTGGCTATGGCCCATGCTGACCATCCCGGTTTCTACATGGTGCTGCCCGGAAGGACAAGGGGGCCAGGGATGTCTGGGTCTCAGCACCCTGTGAAGGGAAGCTCCTCACTGTGCATTCCTTGTCCCCAGGTGGCCAAGGATGGATCCTGCTTTGGCCATGTGTTTGGCATATTCTCCCCATTGGCAAGTAAAGCAGCAGATGTCAGTGCAGGCCCTGGGGCTCGGCAGCCTCTGCACTGCCTGTGGGGGTCCCGGCTGGTGAGGCTGCAGTTGGACCGCTGCGTGGCCGAGCCCTGCCGTGCGTGGCCGCTGGCTATGCTGCCCCGGTTCCTCTGTGCTTTGGCCTAGGTTGCTCCTGACAACCCTCCCACAGCCGGCTAGCCAGCTCTGAGTATCTCTAGGGAGTGGCAAAAGGGACACCTTGGCCCTATAGAGTGTGCCCAGTGCCGCCTGGGTTTTGTCCCCTAAACGGGCAGGGAAGAGCTGGGGTTGTGTCTTGTGATGTCTTCCGAATTCCAGTCCCAGAAAAGGAAGGCTGTGGTGCCCCGAGGTGGCAGTGAGGGTGTGGTGGATGAGGGGTGACTCTGGGGCCCTCTTGCTCACCAGAATCAGACAGTGACTGGGAAGGACTGGAGTGAGTGCCCGAAGCACCCCGCCCCGGCCGCTCCTCAGGCCATGCAGGACTTCGGAGTCTGGAGGACTCAGCTGGAGGACCACAGACAGGACACACAGGGACGAGGGGTCCATGACCAGGTGTATCCTGAGGTGGGCTCTGCCAAGCTCCCTGCAGCGGGCTGAGAATTGAGTGCTGAGCTTCCTGGCAACCTTGGCAACAAGGGCAGCACTGTGAATTCTGAGGCTCTTAGGACAGAGTGTAGGATAGGAAGGTTTTCGGATCAACCTCAAGCTTGGGTGGCGTCCTGGTAAGGTTGTTTTAGATAACGCTGGGCCTTGTTTGAGGCACTGGGGCCAAACGGTTTCTATCGCAACTTGTTAGCTCCACCGCTGGAGGATAAGAGCATGGTATTTAAAGAGTGGCTGTGCCTGTCATTTCAATAAAACTTTATTTATAAAAACAAGAGGCCAGCCCATGGCCTGTCGTGTATTTTTCACCCTCTGGGTAAAGAATAGTGAACATGATGTGGACAGGTGACAGTGGTATTTAACACACACACCAACATGGACATCTCCTGTGGACCCCCATGGAACTTGAGACCGAAGCTGAAGCAGAGGGTTTGGCCTGGTGTCCCTCAACTTCGGTCTGCATCTGTCCTCAGAGAGCATGAATCTGGTGTCTGGGAGTCGGCTGGACCTAGGTCCACCAGGTGAGCCTTACCTCTTGGGGTGCTCTGTCCCTGAGCCCGGTGCTCCCTGGAGAGCCGAGAGAGGTACCTCAGGTCTCTTCCTGCAGGAGCTGCTGTTTCATTTTTGTGTATTTCATTGTTTGGTTTCTTTGAGACAGGGTTGAACTATGTCACTCAGGCTGGCCTGGAATCTGCCGCGATCCTCTTGTGTCACCCTGGGACTCGGTGGGTGGGGGTGACAGGCGTGTACCCTTGTTTTAGAGGTTTTAAGCTGTCTTGATGGTTTGTCCCCAAAATGGAAGGATTTGCAGGAGACTCAGGGGCATGTGTGGTGATAGTGGTGACAGCAGTGGCACTAGGAAGGTCTGGAATGTGGCCCTGCTTGGTCCAGACCTGGACTGCGGTGGGGACAGACTGCCGCTTCCTTTTTGATGGCGGAGGTGGGAGGCAGGAGTGGAAATGTGTGTGAATGCTGCTCTGTGCCCTGCGTCCCCTCAGGCCAGGAGCCGGCTTCTCCCTGATCTCACCCCCCAGCTGGGAGGGAGGGGGCCAGGCCGGGCTCCTGCGTCCTCCTTGGGGACCCTGAGCTCTTGGCTGCAGGTCAGGGTGCGGTTCACGCAGGGCGCAGGGGAGGCCTCGGAGTCGGCTGTCCCTGTTACCCCTGGGTGCTGGCGTGGCCATGGCTGGATGTCAGCTGCGTTTAGCTGTCACTCACCAAGAGTGACTGGGAAGGCTTTGGGAGAATCTCAGGACTCCTCTCCACCTGTAGCATGCATCGCTCTGCCAGAGTGGAGGGGACTTCTCCGAGGGTGCCTGTCCCTAGTGTCTCACTTGTGGCCACCAACAGGAAGAAATGGCCAAGGAGAGGCTGAGGACTTGCCCAGGGTATGACAAGTGGGTCCCACCTCAGCACTGTAAAAACACAAAACAAACAAACGATAAACAGAAAAAAATAGCCAAGGGGGGTCGCATTGTCTCTGTCTGCTCTCAGAGTCTCTCTGTCAGCCTGTCCTGTGCCCTGGACTTCTCCGTGCTGAGTGGCAGGTCCCAGGAGGGGCTGCAGGGTGCAAAGCATTGTCACCCAAGGGGCCCTTCATCTGGGCCCCATGCCAGGGAGCCACGACCAACTTTGCCCATGTGGCCCCATTGTGGGCGTGTTAGATTTTGCTTTTATTTATTTATTTATTGAGATACTGGGGATCAAACTCTGGGCCTTTACACTGAGCTACAGCCCCAGCTCTTTTTATTTTTATTTTTTTATTTTCAGACAGTCTTGCTAAGTTATCCAGGCTGGGCTTGGCCATCCTCCTGCCTCAGCCTCCCAGAGTGCTGGAATTACAGCCTATGCACTACTGAGCCTGATGCAGTTTTAGAAGAAGGGATGGAGGTGAGGCCTTTGGGGCTGCAAGATGCAACTAGGGCGCTGGGGGTGTGATGGTTTGTCTAGATCAGCGGTGGTGAACCTAGGTAGGATACGCGTGCCTCGGTGGGCTGTTTGCATCATGTTCTTTCTAGCACCTGGGCCCCTGCTCCACTTGGGTGTGAGGAGACAGGGAGGCCGCAGACCCTGTGAAGGCCTGGCTGCCAATGGGCTGCGCAGCTGGGGTTTCTTGTTCGGTTTTGTACCAGCACAGTGTTGCTGCAGTGATGATGGTGGGGGTGTCAGCACCCCGCTTCCAGAGCAGTGAGGTCAGGGAGGGCTACAGCTGGGCTGCAGGCCAGCAGGGGGTGAGTGCTCCCAGGTGCCTCGGTCTCCCTGCGCCTCCCTGCGCCTCCCCAGGAGAGGGACACTGCCTCACAGGACAGGGCAGCTGCAAAGGTGCCCAGCGCTCAGCTCTGCTTAAGTCCTGCTTGCAGCAGTTCTCCTGGGACGACGCCTTGGGACTGGCACAGGCAGGCAGCACCCCAGGACCTTTGTGCTGTGGGGCTGGGCAGGGCCTGGGAGGCCGGGCAGGGGCAGTGGCTGGAAGACCACGAAGAGCCTTTCCAGCTGCAGTGGCCGGGGTTGGGCCCAAGGGCTGAAGCTGCTTCTCAGTGAGACCCAGGGCGTTGTGATGGGGCTTATTAGGCTGTGGGAGGCAGAGGGTTGCTTCCTGCTCCCTCCCGACTCTGTCCCCTGCTGGGCTGAACTGACTCGGAGGTATCCAAAATAGAGGCCCCTTCCTGTGGGCGTCTCCCCTGCCAGCACAGGGACAGCTCGCTGTCAGCCTCTGCTGCTTACAAGGTCTCTCGGGGTGGTGAGATCCCGCCTTGGAAGCTGTTCTCTGCCCTGGATGGTGGGATTTACAGGCGTGGCCCTGGGCCAAGTGGAGACTTCACTTAGGTGCTGGCTCCCGTGTGGCCGTTGTGACCTGCTCCGTCCCCGGTGGATGAGAACAGAGCCAGGCAGGGCAGAGGAGCGGTCCCTGCTTTCCTGCTTTGTGGCTAGAAGCTCCTTCCTCTCTCCAGCCTCAGTGTCCTCTCCCGAGCAGGGTTAATGAAGGCGATGTGTGGAGGACCCAGCAAGGTAGAGGCCTGGAGGAGACAGCTGCTTTGGTGGTGTTGGGGCAAGGTGGTGGTCCAATGGACCAAGTAAGAACAGCTTTTCAGGGGCCACTCTTTGCCGAGTGCTTGGGCTTCGAGGCCCTGGCATCTTGGTGCAGGGTTCGCATCAGAGTCCTCCGGTCTCTCCTCTCTCCCTGACTGGAAGCGACCCTTCCAGGTCCCTCAGCACGAGCTGAACTGCCTGAGACACCCAGGCATATTCCACCCCACCCTGAGCTGGTCTGGGTGAGGTTGGCCAGGGAGTCCCGTGGGTGCAGCTGGGAAGGCTGTCAGACTTGGACTCTGTGGCCAGGAGCCGGACTCTGCTCTCTGCAAGGCACTAGAAGGGCTCTGCCTGTCCCTCCCAGCCCTGGGACAGCTGCCTGAGCCCGCAGCCTGGCCTGGGTGCTGCCGTGTGCGTCCTTTCCAGCCAGGCCTGGGCTGACCTCTTCCACCCCCAGGAGACTTTCAGTGGGCACCACGCTGCTGCCCAGCATGATCGCTGATGCAAGCTCCGGCAGCTTGGCTGAGCCCACTCTTGAAGGAGGCAAAGTTCTCCCTGTGGGTAGGGTGACTGGAAGCTCTTGAGGCAGAGGGGACCCGGTGGATGGGGCCGTGGTGCATACTGTCCTGGGATCTATCAGCAGGCAGCAATGGCTCAATCTCAGGGTGCCTAGGACCGGGTGCAGAGAAGGCCAAGGTGACCACAGAGCCAGAACCAGGGGCAGGAGGAGGACCGCAGTGCGGTAATGGCAGCCGAAGGGTTTCCAGCCCTGTGACCCTGGATTAGCTGCCTCACCTCACTGGGCCTAGGTTTCTCACATAAAATGGGGAGGAGCATCTGATGAGGATGGTGATGAGGGCAATGATGCCTGTCTCAGGTTGCTGCAGAGGCTGGGTCTGGCTGTGAGTGCCTGGGCCACGGGAGGGTTGCCGTGTTGCTGTTTTTGTTACCCAGCATTCGAAGCGTGGCTTGCGTTGGCTTTGCAGCTGCTGACCAATCATCGCATTAGAGGTCTCCCGGGTGCTCTGCACTGTGAGCCTGGCTTTGCTTTAGGGGGAGTAACTCCTACTAACTCGGGAATGTCTGCCTGGACTGCCAGCCACTTCCGTTAGGGGCCTGGGTGCTCTGAGGCCTTATCCTGCTGTTGGGAAAATGTGGGGCCTGGGAATTCAGGGTGGTGCTGTTTACCTGGATCTGCGTCGTTGCCCTAGCTTCTTCCCTCACCCTACTTCCTCTAGCAACCCAGGGACTTCATTCATTTCTGGTCAGCTGGAATTGGCCAGCAGCTGCTTAGTGCCAGACCTCAGGGAGCCCCTGGCCCTGGAGGGGAGCTGCTTGTCTGAGACTTAACTGGTTCTGATCCATTCTCTGTTAGGCCCAGGATCAACCATGCCAGCCTCCTGCTGCAAGCTGGGGGTGCTGTGCCCTGGGTCTTGGCACAGACAAGCAGGAGGCTCAGGCAGTGCCTTTGGCCAGGATGGTGGGCCGCAGGGTGTAAATGCAGACACCCTTTCTCACTACCTGGGCGTCCCTGGGCCTGGGCACTGATTTCCCTTCTCTTGGGGAACAGATGCACTGCTCTGGGAAGAGGCTTGTCTTGGTTGGAGGGTTTCCTGATGTGGGTGTCCCAGCAAGCAAATCAGAGGGACCGCTTGCCCCACAGGGCTGGTGACACCAGTGCCTGGGGTCTTGGGCCAGGCCTGGGCCTCGCACAGGACAGCAGACTCAGCTACCTGCTCCTGGCCCTGCAGCACCCTGATTTCCACACTTCCTGGCTGTGGGCTTTGTGTGCTGTCACCGCTCACCCCTGCTGCGAGTTAATAAGATGACTTAAAAAAAAAAAAAAAGCCTGGAGTCCCTGTCCGTGGTAGAATTTGGTGCTTTTCAAAGGCGAGGGACGGAGAAGTCAGGGGGAGCTCTTCCACAAGAAATAGACTCTCATATCTTGGGATTTGGGGAAGCAGAACTGGAGAGGGCTTTTTCTCCCCTACCCAGGCTCTGAGCATTATTAAGACACTCTGTCTTATAAGGGATGTTGGATAATTAATCCTGTGGCACGGTGAGAGGAACAAGCGTTCGAATAGATTTAAATAATGAGGAAGTTCTTTAATGTGGACTTGTAAAATAACAGTGGGCTGGTGGCATGAGGAGAGGGTCTGTATTTATTGAAATGTACATTTCCCCTGCAGAAGGTGGGGTGTTCCTTTGTGTACCCACACGTGCACACACGCACACACATGCACACACACATGCAGCATGTAGCCAGAACCCTGCTAAGTCTTCTCCCTTTCCAGTGGAAAAGAATCAATTATGCCTTGTGGTCGATTTCCAAAAACCGCTTTTGATGGTGCGATTTTGTTTCGCTCAAGAGCGCTCCAATCAGCCCCTCGGAAACAAGAAGGGGGAAAAACCCCTCACCAGATATCTGGGTGAGACTCTCAGCCATTGAGAATATTGACAGCAATCAGAGTTCTGTGGCTGTTGAAACTTCGCCTCTAATTGAACTGGGAAAGGTAAACCCAGATTCAGGGCTCTGCACGCTATAATTGCAATAATTTAATTTAGCTATTTAACCTGTAATTCAGTGGTATTTATTAAGGAGCATGGGAGAAAATGAGGCCATTAGGAACCAGAGATGAATACATTGAAATGAAAATGAACACTTCTAACTGCCAGTTGACCTTCGGTTTGTAGCAGTTTTTATTAGGCTGGTCACGGTAATTACCAGGACGTGAATCAGGGAGGAAAAGTGAATAATTCAGTAATGAACATTTTTATTCATTATCTCACATTTTCAGGAAGTGGACACGTATCGTGAAAGTGTCCGCAGTGCTCTTTCTGTTTGTTTTGTGTTTTAAAATGATTGTTTGTGGACTGAGTCCCATGGAAAGCACCCTCTTTGGCGTGGGAGTCCCCCAGAGGAGCCCAGCTCTATCGTCAGACTGCTGCCTCTGGGGACCGGGGGAAAGAGGGCGTCATGGTCCATGCAGGAGGGCCAAGGAGGGTTGATCCTCAGTCTCAGCTGGGCAAGGTTTTTCCAAAGTGATTGATTGCGTGGAAAGTTTTTCTTGATGTTCTGACTGAGCGTGGGGTGAAGCACAGGGTCAGGGGTCATCCCTGTGGGCTCTTCGCGTGTGTGTGGAATGGCTGGGCCCAGGAGTCATGCTCCTGGGATGCTTGGAAGACTCAGCAGGGATACGCCGGGAGGCAGCAGGCTTGTGAGAGTGGAGACCTGGGAACCAGTGGATTCAGAGGAAGAACATGAGGACATAAACAAGGCACCCGCCATGGGAGAGGGGATTGTAAGGCAGTTCACCGTGCACCGGGGGTGGTGGCACAGGCCTGTGTTCCCAGCTCTGTGGGAGACCGAGGCAGGAGGATCACGAGGTAGAGGCCAGCCTGGGTAATTTAGTGACTTTGTGAGATCCTGTCGCAAGATAATAAATCAACAGGCCCAGGGCTGGGTTTGTCATTTTGTGTAAAGAATCTGGGCTCAGTGACCAATGCTAGGGGGGAAAAAAAATGGAAGTCCTAGTGTGTCTAGTGTGGAAGGAAAAATCCAGAGAGCAGGGCGCTGGTCAGAATGGTCCACCATCCACATGCATTTGGTTGAGAGTTGAGAGCATCTGTGTCCAAGTCCAGAGGAAGGGGTCCGAAAGAAACCTCAGCTTCTGGGAAGAAGCTATGTTGGTGGCTTGCAGTTTCTTCCCTGTCCTTTTCTGTATCTTCTATGTTTTCTGCCAGAACAAAGCGAGCCTCTAGAAATCAGAAAATGCAGTGCTGGTGACCCCAAAAGTTACAGTGACTTCTGGTGATGGGAAAGACAAGTTTCTAGCTGGGGACCCTGCACCGGCAGCCTCTGTCCAGTCTGTGGCTGCCTTAGCCCCTCCTTCTGTTTCCCAGAAGGCCATTCAGCCCTTAGCTGTAACTGGGGAGCGGGGCGCTGGACGTCAGGGCGGTGATGGATCGCGTCCCAACGCTGCTGGCACCCTGGGTGGGAGGCGGCTCTGTGCAGAGCTCTTACTCCCACATGCTGCTGGGGGCTCCGTCCTGGGAGTCTGGAGGCCTTGGGGGCCCAGACCCTCCTCACCTGAGACTGAGCGTGCGTGTCCAGCAGTGGGGACGCTCTCCGAGGTGGGGCCCTTGTGCCTGCTGTGGAGTCGCTGCTCCAGTCTCCTGGCCTCCTCCTCCCTGGCTGCCTGGCAGTCTCTGGCTGTGGTCATTCCCATCAGATAGAGATGTTAGGAATAATCGTATTCTATTCCTGCCGCTAGGAAGCATGGCAGTGGGTGTGTATCTCAGCCCTGTCAGAAGAACCTCATTAGATACTGGATCACTCTCCCGCTACCCTGTGTCCCCAGCAAGGTCTTCATTTCCTCCCTGCGAGCGCCCTTCACCACCCTCGTGACACCCAGTGGGACCGGAGGCATGCCTGGCGAAAAAAGTTATTCTCGTTTCCAATTTTCAATTTTCCAACTTCACTCATTTTCTTTATTAAGTGCACTGTGGGTACTGGAGAGAGAGAGGAAGGAAATGACAGCGCTGCCCTGAACTCGGAGCTCAGAGCCTGCTTGCACACTGCCTCCCGCTGACGAGCAAGACTCCAGGCCTGGAGTGATGCCTGCCATCCCCAGGCCTTCTCACTCACCTGCCATTGCTTCTGACCCATTGCCTGCAACCACACCCCTAGACAGTGTCCCCAACCCAGGTGACGGATAGCACAATTCCCTGTTGTTCAGCCCGAGATGGGACAGGGAAGAGAGGCAGAAAGACAGACCCTTGGCTTCCGATTCTGGGTCTGGGCCTCAGACTTTTCACATGCTTAAAAAAAAAAGAAAAGAAAAGAAAAGAAAAGAAGGAAATTAGATTCCCAGTTGCGAGTAGAATTCCTGAGATTGTGTGTGTGGAACTTTCTCAGCACACAGTAGGTCCTTGGTAAGAGTTCCCTTTGCCCCTTCCAGCCCCTTGGCCTTTTCCCTGGGGAAGATGCAGAAACCCGTGGGAACACCAGGCCTGGAGGTGCCCCCTGCAGGAACGCAGCTTTTGAGGTGTCTCATGTGGCCTTGCAAAGCATTGTGGGCCTTCAGAGCGCACGGTTGCACACCCCTATTGCATTGCACGCCTGTGTCACTCATGAGAACTGTGAGCCCCTTTCCCCTCCCTGTCTGCCATCCAGGGAGATATTTGCCAGAGTGTCACAGAGCCACCTCGTGCCTGCCCACAGCTGGGGACCGGGAATGGCCAGGAAAGATGAGCTGCCACACACCGAGAGCCAGGGTCTGGGACTTCCTGTGGACACCGCCAGGAGCCAGCTGTGACCCTGGCAGTTGTTGGGGAGGGCTTGGAACTGCCCTCCTCCTGCAGTGTGCTGGGCCACCTGGCACAGGTGGGGAAGGGGAGGAGATGGGGCGTTTAGGTGCCAGTGCTGGAGATATGGCTGGTGCACCCCCAGTCCTCAGTTTTTTTAAGGTCTAGACGGGGGTGTCAGGGCTGGTGGCAACCGGGAGCAGAATGTGGTGGTTCTGGCTCACTCCTGTGCAGGAACTTTGTAACCTTTCCTCCCCCGGTTGCCTGGCTACACGATCATCTGTCACGTGTCCCCGGAGAAGAGGACTTGGTGGGGGCGCCGGGAGATAGTGTCTGGCTTTGGGAACGCGGCGAGTACATTCGATCGTATCAAATCCCCATTTATATCGCGCCGGACAGCCCCACTGCCCAGCTGCCCTCGAAGCCTCGGACCGCTGGGGCTTTTTTGATGCATGAATGAAGACTGGGAAGTGGGCCAGGACTTGGCTCCTGAGCTTCTTCATCATTTATTAGCTTTTAGTTTTAATTGTTTCCCGACTTCTTTCCAGATATTTATCTAGGAAGAACTGTCAGTTCTTTGCTGCACTGTGCAGTTGCTCGGGGTGGGCACCGCTGCAGGATTTTAGCTGTTCCTCCGCGGGGCGGGCAGGAGGGCTGCTCCGCTGGCTCCAGTGGGCGTGGGTAGAGCACCCATGTGTGCCGGACTGTGTTCTGTGGAGCAGGGTGACCTGGAGGAGGCCTGTCGTCGCAGGGTGGGGTCTGTCTTCTGCAGCCGTTTCTGTTGGACTTCACCTGTTGCTGGGCTGAGGCTGGGGAGCAGTGTGGCTGCAGGGAGGTGGCTTTAGCTCTCCGAGCTTTAGCGCCTCGGTCTGAAACCCACGGTGGGGTGGACAGCCTTCCAGGGGTTACGGAGGATGCACTGAGACGCAGCAGGTGCTCGGCCAGGGCAGGCCTCCAGACGAGCTCTGGGTCGGAGTGGACCGCTGCTGGCACCTGGGGTGGATGTGGTGTTTGGGCTCAGAAGCGCAGGGCAGGAAGCCAGTGAATGTTTGCTGAGGGTCCAGCTTGGCTTTGGGTTGATTTTCAGTCTTAGCGGTGGGCAGAAAAGGCATCCAAAGACCTGGATGCTTAGTTTTGAAGTCCTTTCCTGCTTTGGCCAGCCTCAGTTTCCCCTTCTGTGCACTCTGGGGAGAGGACTCGTAAACAACCACAGGTGGGCTGCCCTTCATTCTGTAATTTGGGAGCTGCTGGAAGATGTGGCAGGCAGCGCAGCTTCCATCCTGGGTGGGGTTGTGGAAGGTGGTGGCTCCACGGTGAAGGAGGAGGCTCTGGAGATGCATCCCCAAGGCCCAAGGCCCCCCCACTTTGCTATGACCACCTTAACCCTAACCACCCACCCAAACCCCCAGCTCTCCCGATGTGGTGGGGCCATTTCACAGCAAGGGACAGATGCAGAGGTGAGGTGCTGTGCTCAGGGCTCCCCGCCGGTGGCTGAAAGCCATGGTGTCATCTCCTTTACTGGAACATGTGGAGTAGCAGTGTCGGGGTTCTGAGTGGCCCCAAGGCCAGAGGACCCAGCACCGGCTTTGCTGGCCAAGTCTCCTCCGGGCGCTGCCCAGCTTCTTGGCAGCCTATGTTGCTGTCCCCGTCCAGAGGGTGCTAGAGGCGGTGGGGCAGGGGCTTGCTGGGCATGGACTCAGCAAGGAGGACGGGTCCCTGGCAGTCACTCTGCCAGCACTCCTGAGCTTCCACATTTCGCTGCTTCTCCATCGAGCTGGGGAGAACTGCGAGGACCAGATGCTTCACGGGCCAGCACATGCACAGCTCTTACAAAACTCCCATTTCCTTGGGAAATTGTTACATTTGCAGTTTGCTTTGGGGCCACACTAAAGGGGAGAAACCTTTGCAACCCCAGTGCCAAATTCATGTTACCTCACCAGCCTTGGGGCTGATGAAACAACGTGAAGGTGGATTTGGGGTGATTCAGGCAAGGGGAGAGGTAACAGAATCCTTCTGATTTGTCTGCTGGCTTCTAAGACGTGAGGTTAAAAATTCAGCTGGGATTGAGAGCTTTTAAAGGCCAATCCCTTCTGAGATTTGGCCCTGAGTGATATAGAACAATAATAAATAAATACAAATGATTAAAAAGTGGTGATCCCAGAACCTGGACTAGAACTTGTGTTTTTGCGTGTTTGACTGCTGTTTCTTCACCTAGTTACCCTGACTCCTTTTGTCTTAGGTTTGGGTATAATCATTTATTCAGTGTGTAGAAGGGAAACATCTTTACAGAAAAGAGTGGTGTGAGAATTGGGGGAAGGTCACCCCTCTGCAGCCGGAATCTGAGTTCTCCAGCGTAACGTGCCAAGGGATGGTTATTATTCCTCCAGAAAATAATGTCCTTTTTCACTTGCTTTTAACATTCTGCCCTTGGCATCTGTTCCAGGCATTGTGGACGAACAGAGACTGTGTTCTGAGGATGGGTTAAAGCAAGCACTTATTGAAAAGCATTCTCTACTTAATTACATTTCCTTCTTCTGGAAGCTATTTTAATTTTTTTTATAATCACATGTTAATTGTGTATTAGCGAGGCCTTTCTGATTAGTTGAAAACATAATGAAACCTTTGTAAACAACACAGAGAGAAAGAAAGGAGGACGTGTGAAACAGAGACAGTGGTTGGGGAGAAGTGCCGAGAGCCCAAATGACTACATTTCTTGGTGCCAGGGAGGGGCGGAAATGGTACCTGGAAGTCCCCTGTTGATGCCCACTGCGAGGCAGGGCCCGGGGGCTTTGAGCAGGGGTTGGTGGGGTTCGCTCTGGAGGAGTACTGAGGAGGTGGGACACTCCTAGCCCTGTCCTCCAGGCCTGTATTCATTCATTCATGCCCTCATTCATTAACTCATTGGGTCATTCACTTGCTTACCGTTAAATAGCTCTCCGGAGCATGGGGGGCTGGAGGCTGCTGTGGCGTGCTCTGGAATCCTCCACTATCTATCATCTTCAGCCCGGGCCTCTTCCCCATCTGAGGGTAAGGAAATCGGAGGTCAAATTCAGCCAGACGTGGGAAGCAGGGGACCCGCAGCGCTGGATGATTCTGAGGCCACCCTGTCCCTTCCCGTCCTAACTGGCCACAGTACCTGGTTCCTGCCAGGGCAGCATGATGGGAAGGAGGAGCCACAGGGCTGGACCTGGGCCTGTGTGTGGCAGGCATGAGGTGAAGCCTTGCTGGCAAACGCTGCTGCCGTCCCCAGAACGAGCCTGGCTTGTTTCCTGTTCCGCTGGTAACTGGAGCCACGTTTCTGGACGGAAAGCCCCTGCCCCGTTTACAGCCCCTATTGTGGTGAAAGCCGAGGGCCCAGGGCCCCCGCTCTGTTCCCGATTTAAAGGGCTGGTCTGACCGGGTTTTGCAGTTCTCAGGCTGTTATTAGGGAAGCGTGGCTGGGGCGCTTGAAATGAAAGTGCTACTGTATGGGAGAGCCAGGTTCACCGTGCGTTCCAAGGACAGCCTGCCAAGACAGTGTGATGAACAGCCGCCAAGCAAAACACGGCGTCGCGTCCAGAGCAGCCAGCTCACTTCTGCAAATAGAGGAAAAATTGACTTTCTGATTTGGAGTATTTCTACAACTAAGGAGAATCACTCCAGTGATTGTTCTAAAAATATTCCAGAGGGGGCACGTTCTTGAAGGCCTCAGGATGCTGAGCGTCCCTTAATTGTACTTTTGATGTAATCTCTCTGGATTGTGTTTTTTTTTAAATCACTAAAGCTTGCATGGTCACCCCCCACCCCCAGCTCCACTGCACAGGAGCGTAGCTGCAGCCTGAAAGAGCGGCATACGCAGCAGAAATCATATTTTTATCTCTTTGACTTCAGGAAGTATATTTGGGTTCTCAGCTCCTGCAGCCACTGTTACAAGGCTTGCTGCTGCTGGGCACCCGAATCTAGGGCAGCCCCTGACGTCCCTGCCCAGGTGGGCCCTGGGCAGCTCTGGAGGGAGGGTCCCTCAGGCAGAGGGCGTTTGTTGGTGGCAGCCACCTGCTGGGGGCTTCGGGTGTGGACAGACGGAATGTCCTGCTCTCTCCGCTGCCCGCCTTCAGACTGCAGTTCTCTTCTTGCCTTTCCAATGCTGCACCAGGACGCCTGGAGCTCCAGATTCATGGCTTCCGGGCAGCTCTGGGATTCGGTGGGCTTCTGCAGTGATGGCATTGACTGGGATCCCACAGTTTGCTTATTTTTTATCGCTCTCCTCCTCTTCAATGTGTGTTCCTGGGCCGGGAGTGGAGCTCACAGGCGGTCACTGTCTAAGTTAAAAGGTCCAGCGCATGGCTGCTCACCTTGCGGGTACAGGTCTTGGGGCCTGTTCATTCTCGGGGGGCTTCCTATGGGTGGATTGTTAGCAGCCTCTCTGGCCTCTACCCACCAGGTGCTGGGCGCATGCTGAGCCCCTTCCGTTTGCTCCTACAGGAGCAAAGTAGCCCTTTATGGAAAACCCGCCTATCTAGCCTGTTATTCCAAACTGGTGACACCAGCAAGGGCCTAAGGGGAGGGAAGTGGTGGCAAACCTATGGCACATGTGCCTCAGTGGGTTGTTTATATCAGTGAAAGCTCTAAAAGGTTCACCATCGCTGGCCTAGGGAATACTATTGGACATTTAAAATTGAAGGATTGCCGACAATAGCAGGGCATGGTGGCCCATGTCTGTAACCTCAGCACTCTGGGGACTGAATGAGGAGGAGCACAGGTTTGAGCTTGGGCAACTTAGCAAGAATCTGTCTCAAAATTTAAAAAAAAAAAGTGAAGTCTAAAGTCTTGGAAATTGAGAATGAATCCTTCTATTGAATTTTATCCCCAAAATATATTTCTTAAAGAAGGATGACCCTGGTTTGAAGGTGACCTTGATGGGACCAGTGTGGGCAGCCAGGGTCAGAGCGGTAAGCTGTGTGTCACCAGCAGGACTTAGTGTGCTGAGTCATCATCTGGTCTCTAGAGAATTCCCCGGCCCAGCCTCTAGGCAGTTTCCAGTTTTGCAGGTGAACAGGCTTTGAGGAATTTCCCAGTGATTCTGGCTTTGTGCTCTGGGGCTTTCTCAGGTTTACTGCCCCTCCCTCCCTGCCTCCTTTCTTCTTTCCGTCTTTCCTTCCTTCCACCTACTTCCCTGTCCACACCCCTTCTGCCTTAGAGATTTTATTTGGGGTCGGTGTTGGGAATCGCACTCAGCCTGGCCCCAGGGAGGGCCTTGCTCTAGTGGCACAGCTGTGATCACTTACAAGAATCTTGTTTGTGGCTTTAAATGTTGACTCATTTCTGGGGCGCTGGGCAGGGTCAGGTGGCAGGTGTCACTGATCCCCAAGCAGATCGTCTCTGAGAAATCTGGAGTGGGGCGGTTGGTGGGTTCTGTGCCAGCTTCCCTCGGAATGTGGTGTGACTTTGAGAGAGTGATTTCGGGGCTCAGCCAAAATCCGGGCTCCCCTAGCTGCTCCCTGCCAGCTGGTCAACCAGCCTTGAGGCACCACAGACGCTGAGGATTCATAGAGCTGCGCCTCCCCAGGGCACGGGCCTCGGAGCTGGACAGGACCATCCTGGGGTCCCCTGGTTGCAGAACGCACTGTTCAGGCTGCAATTGGCTCCTGGGCTCCTCCCTCCCCACCTCCTCCTCCTTTGTCACCAGCCCAGCCAGTGCTGCTTGTGTACATGTCCTCCTGCCTCCTGGCACCTGTTCACGGTGTCCTGAGCCTGCCTCGTGGGGAGGCCCAGCTGTTATGGCACCGTGGGTTGCAGGCCAGAGCCAGCACTGCACTGTACCTGGCCGCCAAGATGCCCAGTGACCACTGAGGCTGTTGGTGTTTGGAGAGGGCCTGTGGGCTGGGCTGTAATTGCTCCTGTTGACATTGGTGTCTCCACCCCTGGTGTGTGTGTGTGTGTGTGTGTGTGTGTGTGTATGTGTGTGTGTGTGTCTCGCACACATCCTGCCTTTTTGTGCGAACCTGTGCTCGGTGTCTCTCCTCTCATCCTGGTGCTGCTGGCACCTCTCTGAATCCTCTGGTTCCCTAACGGTGCACTCAGGCGCCCGGAAACCTGGGCGCTGTCAGGCTGAGCCTGGCGAGGGTGACCACGGCCCGGCTGGTGGCAGCGGCTGGAGGAAGCTTGGCACCGTGGCAGAGGCAAAGCACTGCAGAAGTGCCGCAGGTTTTTCATATGGAAATGTGAAATAATGGGGTGATTAAATAGAGCTGTATATTAAAGTACATCTGACATTAGAATTACCATAATGTGCTGTAGCCTTAGGCTGAGTACTTTATTTGCCATCTGCGTCGGCCCAAAATCCCCCGGGGAAGCGCTAAAATATTCTGAATAAACTCAGCTCGAGTTCTTATTGAGAGTAAAATACCATTTGTGGCACTTCGTATTGATTCGTCTTAATTGTGGTGCAGAAAAGAACATTCACTGGCTGATGACTTTTGTGTGGGTGACAAGCTGGCTGGAGTTCCTCTAACACTGCAGTTGGTTAACCTGGGCAGACGGGCAGCCACGGCCAGGCGGGCACCTGGGCTCCAGCGCCCCAACTGCAGGGCCACCGCTGCCCCCATCCCGGGGGTTGGGCACAGCTGGGGTTCCCTCCCTGCCTGCTGGGGGGATGGGAGGGTGGAGGAAAGGCATCCTGCCTGGGGACAGAAGAAACTCACGCTGTACCCTGCAAGGCTCCCCTGCATGCCTGGTCTGGCCACCTCCCCAGTGACACCAGAGTTCTGACCAGCCATCCCCCTCCCTGCCAGCTGCAGAGATAATGTGCATTTTCAATGAAGCAGAACCCAAGCTGGGCTGGTCACTGCATGGTGGCCCTGGGACCTGTCTGGAGCCCCTTGGAGGGAAGGCACTTGCTGAATGCACTGAAGATAAAAGAATCATTAGGGGGCACACCCTCCCCAATTCCTAAGGTCCAGTTCTTACCCTATAATTGCCTATCATTATACAAAATTTAAATATTCAAACATTCTGCACAAACCCTGGGCTAGCATGTTTTTATTACAAATTCAGAACAAGGGAATAACCTTTAACTTCAGAGACAAATGAGACAAATTTACAAGTGCATATCTGCTGTTTTCTTGTGCTTTATCAATCCCTGTGGACCGGAACACTTTTGCTATAACACCACTCAGAACAATATACATATATTACTACTTGTTTGTAGTGTGTCGGTAATGAGTCCCCTCTGCATTGGCAACCTATATAACTCGGCATCGGGGCTCTCCATAACGTCAATTATCTCCTCGGAGCTAAACGTACACTCCATTAAAGCGAGATTTACTGCCCTTGCCATACTTCTTGGGTGGAAAGTGGAGATTTTTGTGGATTTAAGGACAGGAAGTTGGGACTGACTTCCGGTGTCACGTCGCCGAGGAGGCAGGAGGCGCAGTGCCACGTGAGAGGGAGCCCTGCGCGCACACCTGCAGCTGGCTCGGGCTGATTTCCTGATTCACTCCCTTTCATCCGGGGAACCATAAGAGTGGCTCGCTTTGTGCTTCTCCCTCAGGTTCTCTGTGCAGTGTCCACCCCCGAGTTCCGAAGTACTTTTTGGAGGCTCCATGTTGGATAGCAGTGGAGGACAAAAGCCCCAAAAGGAGACCCTCTGGCGGCTCCCTTCCAGAGCCACCGGGAAAGCTCGGGGCCGTCGACAGGAAGCAGATCCCAAGGAATCTGAGGTTCCCACGTGGTCTCTTTCGTGGAAGGCTGACACTGTTTCCGGGGCCTCAGAGCCCCCAGTGGCAGTGGCTAGGCTCCAAGGACGACCTTGAGGACTGTGCTGCCTGTTTTTCTGAGCGCCGCACACGACCTGACCTGTGAAACGGCTTCGTGCGTCCCGCCCCCAGCTTGCCCATGGCGCTGACAAAGGCTGCTGTCCTCCAGGACAGGGAGCCACCCGGGGTTGGCCAGTTCTTTTTCTTTTGGGGGCTGGGTGTCTGTTTCCTGAGCCTGAAACTGCACACCTGGCCCGTGACAGCGTGGAGCCTTGACAGGAAGGCTGTTTGGGGGAAATCCGGGGTGTGTGGTGCCTACGGCCCCCGTTCGGTTTTCACGTTTGTGCGTTTTGTGAAGAGCCGGAACCGCCCTGTCCCTGAAGGTAGACTTGTGGTCCCTGGGGTGTTCTGATGAGACGATTGCTGGGGTAACGGAGCTCCGGGTCAAGAGGGTGATAAGGAAGCCACCTGCTTGCAAGCCATCTCAGACTGGACTTGGAGTCTCATTTGTTTGAATCCTGTGGTCGCCTGGTGATTTGGAAAGGGCAGGGCTGGTGAGAAACGAAGACCCTTCCTTCTGCTGGGACTTTGTTCTAATGAACACTTCTTGAGTGTGGGCTTGAAAAATCGGTTTTTCTTTTCTCATCCGAAAGTTTTCACTCAGTTAGGATTTCTGGCCCGTGGAGTGTGTACTCTGGCCGGCTGAGTTTTCTCATGGTTTCAAACAGAGCTCCTCAGACAGGTTCCGAGCCCCTTCTCAACTCCACCTCCAGTTCTCCCACCTGCATGTCCCTACCTGGTGCTGCCGGCTTCCTCTGCTGGCCAGGCCACGCCTTCTACTCCCTTCTCTGCACAGAACCTCATTCTTCCTCCTGAGTGCCTGCCATCAGCTCCCAGAGCCCTCCCTGCCCTCCCAGGCCTCCCATCTCTTTGTCCCGACTCCTACCATGCAGCACGGCGTCCGATAGGAAGCAGGTGGGTCGAGCCCTCTCTGGATGTCCCCTGTGGGGACAATGCCCTGTGTGGGGACCCGCAGGAGTAAATGGGAAGGCACCATCACCATTCACCATAGCGGTACCCGTCTGGGTTGCCAGCAGCTGTACTGTGGCCTTGGGTTGTCCTTCCAGTCCCTGTCTTTGCCCCAGTCAGGAGGGTGGGCATGGGCAGATCAGATGGACAGACAGGCAGGCAGACAGCCCTGCAGGACAGGGGGGTCCAGGCTGCCTGGGACCCCTTGTGAATTCCGTTCCCTCTCCTGTGTTCCTGCAGTCCTGCCCCACACAGAGCTGCCCTTTCTCCACGCAGCCTGCACCCTGCCCTGTGAGTACCCCCACACTCCCTACCCCCAGAGCTTCCCATGCCAGGCCCTGCAGCAGCTTCTGCTCAGCTTAGGACTCTGTGTCCACTCCCTGGCCCTGTCTGTGCCTCCCTGATGGAGGAAGCTGGCTCGCTGGCGTCTCCGCACAAGCCCGGCTGTCCAGGGCAAGGCCGAGCTGTTGTTGGAGGCTGCCGTGCAGGTTGCGAGCCAGGACTTTTCCTCCCAGCAGTTACCTGGATGTCACAGGCACTGCGGGGCGGAGCAGGGTTTTCCTGGATGTGGGCCTCCCTCTTCTCGGCCATTTCCTGCCCTTGAATTCTGGGCTTGGCCTCCCTGTCCCACCCTGGTGCTCATGGGTGTGGGTGGAAGGGTTGTGTGTGGCTGGCTCCTTGCCTGCCAGGGCTGGTGAGGCCCAGTTGGAGGTTTCAGGGTGAGGGGGCAGCCAGCAGTGCATCCTGGCATGACACCAGCCTTGGGGTCAGCTGGCCCGGGGTGTGAATCCTGATTCTGCCATTTATTAAGCCGAGGGACCAGGGGACCCTCATTCAACTGTAATGGGACTTAGCTTCCTTTTCCTAGAAGGTCTGATTTAGCTCCCTTCCTGAGGGGCCTGGAGCACGCACCTTATCCTGAGAACTTTGCAAAAGGCCCAGCATTGGCACAGCAGGCTCTAGGTGGGATGAGCAGACCGTGATCATGACCAAGGACACGATGGTCAAGGACGAAGGTGAGGGCCCAGCATGGTGATCAGCAGGAACCACACTGGCCAGCGCTGGAAGGTGTGAAATGAGATGGTCCCTGAGAGGGGACAGGGAAGGTAAAGGGCCAGGGCAGTGTGTGCAGCTAAAGGTGGGTGCCCACTGCGTGCTCAGGGTGGCAGAGGCTGCCCGAGGCCCTGTGAGTTGGGGAGATTGCCCCCTTGTTCCATCATGGGTAGTGGCGGAAGTGGTGGGACATCTTGGTTTTGCTGAGTGTCCCCTGGGGTCTGGTGTCTCTTGTGGTGGGCCTGTGGCTGCTGAGAGTCAGGGACGGTGCCCTGTGGATCCTCTGCCCATGGCGGGGATTCTGGCTGCGGCCACTGAGCTGAGCCCTGCTTGGAGGAGGCTGGGCATGGAGGACACGGGTTAGGGATGGAGTCAGATGCTGGAGTCCTAAGGCTGGTGACATCAGCGACTCCTACTCTGGGAAGATGCATGGAACACTGAGCTCAGGGCTTCAGGTTGGCATTTACTACCTCTCTCTGTCACCTCCTGGGCACCCAGTGCCTGCTGTGTGGTGACCCTGTTTGGGGCACTTTCCCAGCGTGGTTCCTTCCAGGGACCCCCCAGGATAGCAATGCAGCCTTCAACTGCAGATGACCATCTTGGGGCTCCTTGGTGCCCGGCAGGGGGCTGGAGTGACCTGGCTCCGGAGTGGGTGCGGAAGGACCTCCCGGCAGGCATGCAGAAGGCTCCCCAGGCTGTTGGACACCTCGGTACCTGAGTCCACGGACCACTGAGGCGCATCAGTGGCAGTCACCAAACTGGGGGCTGGAGTTCCAGCAGTCAGGGACGCTAGCTTGGACCTGTGCTCAGGGAGTTTGAAATCCAACCAGAGGAGGAATTTTTAGTGCTTTAATTAAAAAATTGGAGAGGGGCAGTACTGAGGCTTGAACTCAGTGCCTTCACGCTGAGCTACACCTTTTTATTTTTATTTCTTTTCGGTTTGTTATTTTTTGAGACAGTCTTACTAAGTCACTAAGTTTCCTGGACTAGGTTTGAATTTGAATTGTGATCCTCCTGCCTCAGCCTCCCAGATCCCAGGGATTACAGGTGTATGTCACCATACCCAGCTCAGAGAAGGAATTTTAAACAAGTAATCCAAGGCCAGGGATGTGTCCCTGAGTCTCCTTTATTCTGTACACAGTGTAGAGTTATTGTGAAGCCATTGAGGCCTCATCAGTAAGGCTTCTGCACAATGCAGGTTCTACCCCCGTCCCCCAGTTCAGCCAAGCCCTTGCCTTCTCCCAGACTTCCCTGCACACCATTCATAGTTTTCATTAAACAACTGAGCAGATTATCAGGTGCTTATGCCTCTTCATGGGCTGGCAGCTGTGTCCTTGGCTGCCTGTGGTGTTCCCAGTTCAGGCTGGGTGTGCAGCTCCTGTTGGTCCAGGGGATAAAGGAATGAAAGGCAGGTGTATCATTGTTCCCAGTGGGACACACAGTGCTACTGCATTTATTTCGCCATCTGTTCTGGTCCCTACCACCTTGCCTTGTATGTGCTGGGATCCAGGATGGCAGAGAGGCTCAGGAGTGTGCTGTAGTTGGTAATGGCTATCTGCAGTGTGGAGTGAAAAAGATCCCCAGGCCAAGAAGGAGCGTGTCAGGATGGATTGGTGATGTCTGCCACAGATACTGGTGTAGGGGACGAGGTCTGCTAGATGGATGCTGGCTCTGCGTATCCTTCTCAGGGGAGACCAAGGAATACTGGTCAGTACCATCACAGTACAAGCACCACTCTGCAGAGTGCTTGCTCTGAAAGATTTTTCTCTTCTAAACAATCATCTATTGTCTTCCCATGAAATAATCAATGGGATTTCACTGAGTTACTGCCGTTCTAGCCCAAAGCAACACATCTTGATGTTTTTGTTCCTGAGCTGCAGGCAGCTGCCCCTGCCTGTCCCTGGGCCCTTGGCCTACACGCTTTTCTCTTGACCTGGTTTTTATCATGACAGCACAGATGCACGTGAGCACAGGTACTGCCCCTTGTCAGGTGTGCAGCCTGGGGCATATCCCGTCTCTCTTCCAGTCCTCAGTGTCTGCTCTGCCAGTGGCAGGGATGGCAGTTGGCAGTTCAGGTTCTTGCTCCCCTCCTCCACCGGGGAGAGGGCTGAGGTGTGGCTGGAGGAATTTGGGACAAGCAGGGATGCTTACCGACTTTGCAGAGGACCACGTTCAGGAGAAATACAAAAATGAAACCTGCATAGAACCCTAGGTGCCCAAGTGACATTTTTTTTCTGACACCATAAAAAAGAGAGATGGGTTTTATTTGTATTTATTTTTTTGGCACTAGGGATTGAACCCAGGAGGCCTCTCATATGCTCGCAGGGACCCTGTCACTGAGCCACACCCCGGCCTGGCCAGTGGTTTTTAAGTGAGTAAGGAATCCATGCATTTGAGGGATGATTGTGACACTTACTATCTGGGAACTCTGGAGGCAGTGTGCTTGGCAGCTGCAGATTCTGGAGGAGGGTTAAATGGTCACCTGGCATGGCAAGCCCGCCTTGGTCCTGGGCATCTTGAAGTCCTGACAAGGGAGAGGACCCACCACAGAGCATCCTGGACCGGACTTCCTGCCCCTGGGCCCAGTCTCTTTGGCACCTCCTGGCCTCCTCGCTGTGTTCCTGGGGAACATGGTACTGCAGACTTGCTGGCTCTGGGAAATGATTCCTCTCCAGGGTCAAGCCCTGTGCTGGGCCTGTCCCCTCTCCATCCAAAGACATGCACAGTGCAGCGGGAACCTCAGCCCTGGCCATTTCACTGTGACAAGTGTGGAGAAGACAATAAATCCCTCCAGGGGTAGGTGCCGGTCAGGTGGCCGAGGTCCCGCCCAGGGTCTGCAACTCTGAGGAGGCTCCTGGCCCTTCCACGTCCTGCTCTGCGGCTGGGCTGCTCAGCATGAAGGTCCTTATGTACCAGGAGGGGTGTGATCCTCGCCTGGTGTTGGTTTTTCAGAGGCTGCGGTAAGCAACACGAAAGGAGCTGACGCAGGTGCAAATGCCAGACCAGCTGCTAGACAGTTTGCTGCCTGCAGAGGGGCCATGAAGCCTAGAGCCCCTTGCCTTCTTGGCCTTAGGAGGACCCGCCCCTTCAATTATGGCCTTTTGCGGGGATAATAATTCGATTAAAGGTGTGCTTTTTATTGACCACCCCTGGTACCTTTATTGGTGTTATTAGAGCATGTGAAGTAATAAGGAGGAACAATTATTTAAATGCTCATTAAGAAAAGCCTCGTGGCAGCCAGGGAGAGCGTTTCCTCGAAGAGGTCCAGTTGCCTGTCGGTTCCCAAGCGTCACAATAAAAAAATCATGTTTTTTCAACGTCTGCAAGTTTCTAGTTTCCTGGAACCTCTAACGCATGCACGAGGCAGGCTGCATTAAAATTCCTCTGGGTTTTATTACAGCCAGAGTCTTCCCCAGACAGCGGCAGCCAGGTACAAGGATGCTAACAAAAACTGTACCCACCCCACCGCAGGGCTGTGGCCATGGACGATTTAAAGGGGCAGCAGCTCGGCAGGTCCCCAGCCCTCTCTGGAGGCAGGTGTATTTTTCCTGAGAAAGGAGGAGGAAGGAAGCAAGCGAAGGAGGAAGGATGCGGGCCAGGTTCTGTGTCACCCAGCATGCAGCTGGCCTTTCTAATCTGTAGGGCAGGTTGATGGCTCTGAGTAAACTGCTCTTCAGTCATCTAGGCTTCCACCTCTCAGGGGGGACCGCAGGGCCACAGGAGCCATGGACTCCATGTGTTTTACCAGCAAAGAACGCAGTCATCTCGTGGTGCAGGGTGGCCATCGGCTCGCATGGGCAGGTGGCCCCGAGTTCGAGGATGGGGTGTCGCTGAAGCAGTGTCCCAAACCCCCAAAGGGGAGCACGCCAGCCTTAACTCGGAAGCAGCCTACCACCCAAGGGCCTTCTGTCTGCCACATTTAAAAACCAGCCTTCCACGACTGTGTGCTGTGCTTAAAAAAATATTACTGGGCTTTCTAATATAACAGTGTTCTGAGTGGCTCCGTAAAGACTCTCTGACATTGTTCAGTTCTCAAAGGCAAGCAGCTCTATGCTCGGGGTACTTCTAGGCAAGAGATAACCATAAAGTCACACTACGGTAATGAACGTTTTATTTAACAAAAAAAGAAAGGCGGGGTGAGGTGGAGTGGATAGGAAGACAGCTGTCTAGGGATGGAGGGCTCGGAGAGTTTTACAATTCAGTAGTGGGGAGACCCTGGGGAGCCCATTGCCTGCAGCGAATCATGTTCTTCGGGCCAGGGGGTTTCGGGGCTCCAGGTAAGGAGAGAGCTCTCCCGGGAATGACAAGTGGCCCTGAAATCCGACCCGCTGAGTCGCATAGCTCTTTGACACTTCATGGTGAGTTATGGACAGGTAACCTCGTTCCTAGGCACCTCCAAGTTAAGAGTTTTAGAACTGTCTTTTTTTTTTTCTTTTAAAAAAAAGAAGTGGAAACATCAGAGCCCTTTAGAACATGCAGTGACACGCTTCCTGGCAGCTGGCATTCTGAGTTAAAAAAAAACTGTAATCGGCCATTTCGGCTCTGAACAGTCTCTTCCTTCTCTGGCTGCCTGTGACCTCAGACTTTCCTCTACTATCAATATTGCTCACCGCCACAGAACTTTCTAGAAAATGTGTGGCCACCGGAAACAGGAAGTGATCCAGAGCTACCCAAGGAAGTAAAGATGGGGGTGGGGGTGGGGACAGGAGGTGACCCAACTCGAGGACACACAGAACTCGGGTGCTATATGCGGTTAATGGATGGATTGGAGTGACACAAACAGGGGAAGGATACAGACACAACTGTTAATTTGAAGATCTGTGACCTCTCAGGACACGGCATTTCACTTGTGTTAGCTCCTAGGTCTGAAAGGGACTTTTATTTATCTTCTCGTGTATTACTTATATAGTCTGTCTTGTCAATCAATCAATCAATCAATCAATAAAGGACCTTGAAGAGGAGTCTCAAGATGGCTTCTGGCCAGCTCTCCCATGAGCTGAGGTGTGGTGTCTTGTCCCCAAGGACATTAACTAATGCTGGGGACTGGGATGGTGACTGAGAAGCCTGGCCCCTCTTGGTTAGGGGTGCCATGCGGAGGGGAAGCTGGGGTCTCAGGGCCTCGCTTGCCTTGGCATCCCGCACTGCCCCCCCACCCGATGCAAGGTGCCTGCCCTGTGGACAGCTGCTGCGCCGGTGCACACACGGCAGTGTCTGGGGAGGTCCTGGCCACACAGAAGCCTGTAAGCCTGATGTGAGACAGGTGTGCACCGGAGACAGCCCTGAGAGGGAATCCGGGGCCCTTGGTCCCCGAGTTGTATGGCTTTTGTTTGGAAGGTTTCCGAAGGATTAGCAGCACTCCCCTCTCCCCAACACAAAACAAAATGAAACGGTGTGCCCAGGATTTCATAAGGTGGGGGATCGTCTTATCCCCTCCCGTGTGGCCTTACATGTAAGGTGACTAACATTCACATTGGCTTCACCAGGGAGTCTGCAGGGACCGAGTTTGATACCAGCATTAAAGTCTTCCAGGTAGAGGGAAGTCTGAGAAGGAAAAAGGGGCTTGGCAGTGTCTCCCGCAGGCTCGGGGAGGGGGGTCCTTGTTCTTTTGCCCTTCCTGCTGGTGCAGCTGGTGCAGCCGATGACCCATGCCGAGGCTCCTCCGCACCCGTGTCTTGTGAGACGGTTAGGGCTCTGGCTGACGGGGCAGCTGGCTTCCCCCACAGGTCGACAAGGGCCACCCAGAGAAGGTTCTGGATGAAATGCTCAGCCTCCATTTGCTCACTACCCCAAAGACGGCCAAAGACTGCGACAGTTTGGCTCAGGGCCACCAGTGTCCACCACGGCTTCCTGCCGATGTCACCAGAGCCAGACTCTAACAAATTGCTGCTGGCGGCTGTGCATCCTGGTGGATCTGGCAACAGCCGTTCTTTCATTCCTCACTGTTCTGGCGAAGGTCTCAGAATGCTCTGTTCGGCCAGTGTCCTGTCCGTGCCAGGGCGCACAGAGGCTGAATTCCACACTGGCTGGGTGGGCGCGCGGGTGGGGGTTTGGGCATGAGGACACCGGGTGGTGACAGCTGTCACGCAGCAGTGGGCTTCCACTGCGCAGAAAATTTCTCGTTTCCGTTCTGCAGATCTGTGTTTGGTTGGACGGTGCTTTCTGCACAGTGGCATGCGTGACACGAGGGCTTTCCTGTAGCCGTTCCGGAGGAATCGCAGTCATACCTTTCCGGGGAAAATTAGGAAGTTTTCAAGACCACACAGTTGGTGGTTCTGTAGGACTCCTTGAACCAAACTTTATTCCGCACCACTGGTTCCCAAGGCAGGAGGGGTGGCGACGTTCTCTTGCCTCTGCCAGGCATTTGGTGATGTCAGGAGATGCCTTGGGTCTTCACCACTGAGGAGGGGTGTTCTTGACATCTAGAAGGTGGAGGTACTACAGTAGCGGGACAGCCCTCCCCCGACTGGACAGGGAATTACTGGGGCTCAGTGTCAGGAGTGCCTTGGCCCACAGCCCTGTTCTGGCGGTCTGAGGTTTGCCCGGGCCATCGTTAATCTGATCTTCGTGATTCCTGTTCATAGAGTCGGGGTGTGTCACCCGCATGGTCTCATCTGGCCGGAGCTAAGGCGCAGCACGTCTGTGGCAGCCAAGCCAGGCCAGCAGAAGGGACGTGAAGGCCCAGGTCCCATTGGCCAGGCCACCCGAACAGATCCCATCTGTCTGGCCTCGCGCGCGCGCCTCCAGGTCTGTGGCCCCGCGTGCCCGCGCCCCCGCCACCCCTTCTCACGCTCTCTCTGCCTTTCTGTCCGTATGTCTGTCTCCCCAGGTAAAGATGAGCCTTCCAGCTACATTTGCACAACATGCAAGCAGCCCTTCAACAGCGCCTGGTTCCTGCTGCAGCACGCGCAGAACACGCACGGCTTCCGCATCTACCTGGAGCCCGGGCCGGCCAGCACCTCGCTCACGCCGCGCCTCACCATTCCGCCGCCGCTCGGGCCCGAGGCCGTGGCGCAGTCCCCGCTCATGAATTTCCTCGGTGACAGCAACCCCTTCAACCTGCTGCGCATGACGGGCCCCATCCTGCGGGACCACCCGGGCTTCGGTGAGGGTCGCCTGCCCGGGACGCCGCCGCTCTTCAGCCCGCCACCGAGACACCACCTGGACCCGCACCGCCTGAGCGCCGAGGAGATGGGGCTCGTTGCCCAGCACCCCAGTGCCTTCGACCGAGTCATGCGCCTGAACCCCATGGCCATCGACTCGCCCGCCATGGACTTCTCGCGGCGGCTCCGCGAGCTGGCAGGCAACAGCGCCACCCCGCCGCCCGTGTCTCCGGGCCGCGGCAACCCTATGCACCGGCTCCTGAACCCCTTCCAGCCCAGCCCCAAGTCCCCGTTCCTCAGCACGCCGCCGCTGCCCCCCATGCCCCCTGGCGGCACGCCCCCGCCGCAGCCGCCCACCAAGAGCAAGTCGTGCGAGTTCTGCGGCAAGACCTTCAAGTTCCAGAGCAATCTCATCGTGCACCGGCGCAGCCACACGGGGGAGAAGCCCTACAAGTGCCAGCTGTGCGACCACGCGTGCTCGCAGGCGAGCAAGCTCAAGCGCCACATGAAGACGCACATGCACAAGGCGGGCTCGCTGGCCGGCCGCTCCGACGACGGGCTCTCGGCCGCCAGCTCCCCCGAGCCCGGAACCAGCGAGCTGGCCGGCGAGGGCCTCAAGGCGGCCGACGGCGACTTCCGCCACCACGAGAGCGACCCGTCGCTGGGCCACGAGCCCGAGGAGGAGGACGAGGAGGAGGAGGAGGAGGAAGAGGAGCTGCTGCTGGAGAACGAGAGCCGGCCCGAGTCCAGCTTCAGCATGGACTCGGAGCTGAGCCGCAATCGTGAGAACGGAGGCGGCGTGGTGGCCGGCGTGGTGGCCGGCCCGGGCGGCGTGGGCGTGGGCGTGGGCGGCGCGGCCAAGGCGCTGGCCGACGAGAAGGCGCTGGTGCTGGGCAAGGTCATGGAGAACGTGGGCCTGGGCGCGCTGCCCCCGCAGTACGGTGAGCTCCTGGCCGACAAGCAGAAGCGTGGCGCCTTCCTGAAGCGCGCGGCCGGCGGCGGGGACGCGGGCGTGGACGACGACGACGCGGGGGGCTGCGGGGACGCGGGCGCGGGCGGCGCGGTGAACGGGCGCGGCGGGGGCTTTGCGCCCGGCACCGAGCCCTTCCCGGGCCTCTTCCCGCGCAAACCCGCGCCCATGCCCAGCCCCGGGCATAACAGCAAGCGCATCAAGGTGGAGAAGGACCTGGAGCTGCCGCCCGCCGCGCTCATCCCCTCGGAGAACGTGTACTCGCAGTGGCTCGTGGGCTACGCGGCGTCGCGGCACTTCATGAAGGACCCCTTCCTGGGCTTCACGGACGCGCGCCAGTCGCCCTTCGCCACGTCCTCCGAGCACTCGTCCGAGAACGGCAGCCTGCGCTTCTCCACGCCGCCCGGGGACCTGCTGGACGGCGGGCTGTCGGGGCGCAGCGGCACGGCCAGCGGGGGCAGCACCCCGCACCTGGGCGGCCCAGGCCCCGGCCGGCCGAGCTCCAAGGAGGGCCGGCGCAGCGACACGTGCGAGTACTGCGGCAAGGTGTTCAAGAACTGCAGCAACCTGACGGTGCACCGGCGGAGCCACACCGGCGAGCGGCCTTACAAGTGCGAGCTGTGCAACTACGCGTGCGCGCAGAGCAGCAAGCTCACGCGCCACATGAAGACGCACGGGCAGATCGGCAAGGAGGTGTACCGCTGCGACATCTGCCAGATGCCCTTCAGCGTCTACAGCACCCTGGAGAAACACATGAAAAAGTGGCACGGCGAGCACTTGCTAACTAACGACGTCAAAATCGAGCAGGCGGAGAGGAGCTAAGCACGCACGCACGCACGCACACAGGCGTGGGCCGGGCACGGCGCGCGCCTGGACAGCGGCGCCTGACTTGCCTGCGCGTCGCTGCCACTGAGCGCCCCGCCGCTGTGTGTCCGCGGGGCCCAGGGCAGGCGGCACCCCAACCTAACCTGTGTCTGCGAAGTCCTATGGAAACCTGAGGGTTGATTAAGGCAGTAAAAATTGTGGAGCCTTTTAACTGTGCAATAATTTCTGTATTTATTGGGTTTTGTAATTTTTTTTGGCATGTGCAGGTACTTTTTATTATTATTCTTTCTGTTAAAGTTCCTTTAAAAGATTTCGTTGGGTATCTATCCATCCCTTCTTCATTTTTTTTTTAAACCAGTAGTCTGAGCAATGACTCGCAAGCAATGTAGATGGGAAGCATATCTTTTAAATTATAATTTTTTTCGGGGGGGAGGGTGCTGCTTTTTTGAAATTTAAGCTAAGCATGTGTAATTTCTTGTGAAGAAGCCAACACTTAAATAACTTTTAAAGTTGTTTACTTTTTCCTTCCCCCCTCTTTTTTTGTCCTAAAATAAAATGTGGCATGCATTTTTTGGGGTTTTTTTTTGGGGGGGGTGGATGTACAGCGGATAACAATCTTTAAAATCGTAGCACTTTGTTTCAGGATTGGAATGGAGATGTAGCACTGATGACAGTCACGGAGGCCTTTTCTGTGTTGGTTTCAACTGTTGCATTGTATTAAGGGAAGCTTGCTGTGGGGGGCATTGGGGGAAGACCACGAACCAAGCACGGTTCCCTGGCTGCGCTGGGAAGGGGCACACAGGTGTGCGTTACCAGCACGCACTGCCCTTTCGTGGTGTGCTGAGGCCCCCGATGCCGGCTCTGCAGATTCTGCTGCGTTAAGTGGGCCCAGGGTACTTACTATTGGATAGGTGGTGGTGGCCTGCAGTGACACAGAAAGGACGCGTCCCCTGGTGTTCTTCCAGGCTTCTGACTTACCCACTTCTCTCTTTCTCACCCCCACGCTCTGATTCCCAAGTGTATGTTGCTACATGTGGTAATTGACCATTTACTTCTCAAGCAGATAGACATCCTGATGGGAAAACGTTGAAGTTAGTGTCCTCTTGTGCCATGCACACTGGTCACCTTGTAGAGACAGGGGGATCGCTGCAAACTTCTGCTCCCTTTTCCTGGAGAAGTGGGGGAGGAATCCCATCGGGAGGTGCCCAGCACTATTTTCCATTTTTTTTTTTTTTCTCCGATTAGGTTGCGAGGTACTCAACGTTGGACTATTAGGATTAGACATTTGAATTCTGTTGACCCGCACTTTAAAGCTTTTGTTTGCATTTAGATTAAATGGCTTCTAAACAAGAAATTGCAGCATCTGCTCTTTGGCCCAGAGGTGGGTTAGACTGTAAGGGACAGCTGAGATTGAGTGTCAGTGTTGCTAAGCGTGGCATTCACAATACTGGCACTATAAAGAACAAAATAATAATTTATTGGACAGTTTTCCTACTGCCATTCAATTTGATGTGAGTGCCTTGAAAACTGATCTTCCTATCTGAGTCTCTTGAGACAAATGCAAAACTTTTTTTTTTTTTAATGGAAAGACTTTTTAAAAAAGTAAAACACAGAGAGTACATTCTTTAGACACAAACAAAGCCACATTTTCTTTAATTAAAAAAAATTCCTGGTTGAAGATAGAGGACATGAGACCCAATCATGTGAAGAATTAAACCCAGCACAACCGTGGACATCCTTTAGCTGAATTATCCTCAGCCCCCTTTGTTTTCGGGACAACGCTGCTTAGATATTGGAGTGGAAGTGATTTACTGCTGAATTAAAACTCAAGTGACACAAGTTGATATTGAATGAAAAAACAAAACAAAAAAACAATTCAGGAGCAACGACTAATTTTTTCTAAAGTTAAATTTAGTGCACTCTGTCTTAAAAATACGTTTACAGTATTGGATACATACAAGGGTAACAAAAAAATTGTGTGTATGTGTGTTGGAGCGATCTTTTTTTTTTTCAAAGTTTGCTTAATAGGTTATACAAAAATGCCACAAAGGCTGCGTGTATATTGTTTTCCTTTGGTGACGGGGTTTTAGTATATATTATATATATTAAAATTTCTTGATTACTGTAAAAGTGGACCAGTATTTGTAATAATTGAAAATGCCTGGGCATTTTACAAAACAAGAAAGAAAAAAAAACTTTTTTTCCTTGAAAATGTTGCAGTAAAATTTAAATGGTGGGTCTATCAATTTGTTCTTGTCACAGTAACTGTAAAGTCGGAGTTTTAGTAAATTTTTTTCTGCCTTGGGTGTTGAATTTTTATTTCAAAAAAATGTATAGAAACTTGTATTTGGGGATTAAAAGGGGATTGCTACACCATGTAGAAAAAGTATGTAGAAAAAAGTGCTTAATATTGTTATTGCTTTGCAGAAAAAAAAATCACATTTCTGACCTGTCCTTATTTTTCTCTCCCCCCTCCCTCTGGAATGGATATATTGGTTGGTTCGTATGATGTAGGCACTTGCTGTATTTTTACTGGAGCTTGTAATTTTTTAACTGTAAGCTTGTCCTTTTAAAGGGATTTAATGTACCTTTTTGTTAGTGAATTTGGAAATAAAAAGAAAAAAAAAACAAAAACAAACAGGCTGCCATAATATATTTTTTTAATTTGGCAGGATAAAATATTGCAAAAAAAATTTGTATGTTAAGTCCTATTGTACAGGAGAAAAAAAGGGTTGTTTGACAACCTTTGAGAAAAAGAGACAGGAGGAAGTAGTTCAGCGTGCTTCGGTTCACGAATCATTTTAGTTGTATATATTTTTGTCGGAATTGGCCTACACAAAGAACTGTTGGAGCTGGGCTTCGCGCTCAGTGCCCCGAACTTTGCCCCAGGGCGCCTTGGCACGGGCCGCAGCAGACTGGATGGGAAACGCTGTCTTTGTGTTGAGTGGAAAAATCAGTTTGTGCGAAGACGTTGGTCACCTTCCACAGTGGCCTCCCTTCCTCTTAGAGGGCATCTGTGAGCTGGCAGGTGTACAGGAGAGACGCGAGGTCCCTTCCTTCTCTGCTGTCGCCACTGTGGCGGTCACCACCACCTCTGCCGCCCTCCGTCCTGGGGCAGAGAGAATGCAAACCAAGCTGCTTTCGTCCCTTGGGAAAACAGGACACGCGCTCAGCCTAGTGGAGGGCGCTGGCGGCCGGCAGGGTCCGCCGGGGCTGGTGGGGGCGCGCTGCCAGCCGGAAGCCGCTTGCACCCGGGACCCTCCGTTCCATGGATACGTGGGCCTGTTTTTCTTCCCTGCTTTGCTGCTTTTCTCTCCGAAACCTACATGCTGTCAGTTTCCGAATGCCGAGGGCCTGGGATGAATGAATTCGGTGCCTTTCCATCTCTCTCTCCTTCCTCTGCATTTCCCCTCCATCTTCCAGCCTCTGTCTGTCTTCTTTCTGTTCATTTCGGGTTTTTTCATTTCTTTGCTTTCTCTCTCTCTGTCATTCCTGCCCCTGCCTTTTTTTTTTTTTTTTTTGTAAAGCCAAGTAGCTTTAAGATAATAAAAGTGGTGGTCTTTTGGACGAGGGAATAATGCATTTTTAACAAATACCTATATCAGGAAGCCATTTTTTTTTTTAATTTCAGGAAATGTAAGAAACCATTATTTCAGGTTATGGAAGTATAACCAAGCATCCTTCTAGGCGATTCTTTACCAAATGCGGAAGTCGTTCTTCTGGGAGCTTTTCTGTTGGCGCTATTTCCCCCTTGCCGCTCATCTTTGCAAGGTTAAAAGAGAGGGGCAGGGCAGTGGGTCAGAAAGCAGAGTTTTAGTCCCTACCTGCTCACCCCGGGACCAGGGCTGCCTTCCCTGCCCCTGCCCCGGCCCTGCCCCGGTAGCTGCTCGGGAGACCCCCGGTGGTCCTCCTGCCGCTGTCACAGGTGGCCAGCGCTCACCAGCTCACAAAATCACCAGAATGCCAGGACTAAGCCATCCTAAAGCACAAGGATTGTGTGTCTCTGTGGACCACAGAGAGAAGAGAATTTTGCTTCTCTTCTGTGTTTAAGAAAAACTACCCACCCCGAAGCAGGTGACCCAGAGAGAGGGCTCTGGCCTGGGTGACCCAGCCAATCTGGGGCCGGGTTCCACACTGCCACAACTTTGCCCAAAGTTGCCCCCCTATTGGAACCTGCCACTTGCCATTGGAGAGTCTTTCAAGGGGAGAGGAGACTGAATTACTCTTAAGCAAAATGTGAAATGTAAGGAAATCAGCCCTGCATCCCGGCCCGCCCAGCAGCCGGAGTTTCTGTTAACACAGGCAAATCTGTGATTTGGTGCTCTTTGTATCTCAGCCCTGCGAAGCAAAGTTACATTGATTTCAGTTGTTTGCATTTGTACTGGCAAGGCGAAATATTTTTATTACCTTTTCTATTACTTATTGTATGAGCTTTTGTTGTTTACTTGGAGGTTTTGTCTTTTACTACAAGTTTGGAACTATTTATTATTGCTTGGTATTTGTGCTCTGTTTAAGAAACGGGCACTTTTTTTTTTAATTATGGATAAAATGTTGAGATGACAGGAGGTCATTTCAATATGGCTTAGTAAAATATTTATTGTTCCTTTGATTCTCTGTACAAGATTTGGGGCCTCTTTTTTCCCTTAATGTCACAATGTTGAGTTCAGCATGTGTCTGCCATTTCATTTGTACGCTTGTTCAAAGCCAAGTTTGTTCTGGTTTCAAGTTATAAAAATAAATTGGACATTTAACTTGATCTCCAAACCTTGTCCTTTTCTGTGTCTTTTAAAGGTGGGGAGTGGACAGCTTATTTCCAGGGGTGAACTGGAGGTCTTTCTCCATTTTCCTGTTGACCCAGAGCCCTGAGTCTGTATGTGGGGGAGGGGAAGAAGCCACCAGCCACCAACAGTTCTCTGCCCCAGCAAAGCGGTGAGACTCACACTGGCGTCTCCTCAGAGCTTAAGAGATAATCTCCTCGGCAGCACCAGAGCCAGGGCTGCCAGCAGCTGAGGTGGCTCCCGCCACTGGCATTTTTGAAAGTGATCCAGAGGATTCTTCAGCTAAATCAAGTGGTTTGAAAAGAAAAGAAAAAGAAAGAAAGAAAGAGCCCCTGCCTGGAGATGTAAGACTCAGGTCTGGCGTAATCTGGCTAAAATATCCTCAGCACTTCATCAGCTGTCCAGGAATCACAGTCAGCGAGATACAGGTCCTGCTTCAAGGGTCACAATGGCTCTGTGCCCTTGGGAAGGCACCTCGGATCTCCTTTATGTGAAAGGAGGTTATTGGACAAGATAGTATCTTTGACCATCCATGAATTTTAACCAAACTACACAGGACTCCTTTTCCCCTGTGCTGAATGTTAACAAAGTTGAGCAAATTTCCTAAGGTTGGTTGAAGTTGGACCTTACAAAATGGCCTTTAACTTGGTCTTCCCAGTGCTGGGCCCAGAGCAACCAGAAAGATGCGGATAGGAGATGGCCATGTTCTGTAGGGTTCCAGCCACATAGGCACAAACATACCTTTGGTGTCTTCCATGTGTGTGAAAGCCAGAGCCCACCTCGGTATGAAGGGACTAGGGGTTGACTGGGTTCTCTTCCCATCCATCCGTCATCCACCCATCATCCACCCACCCACCCACCCATCCATCCATCCATCCTGCTCTTATGGAGACAGAGCACCATCAGTTCCACGTTTTCCAGGCTGTCCCAATTGTGGTTCAGGGCTCTGGGGTGGCAGCTGCCCCCTCCAGTCTGAATCCTAGGCCGAGCAGCTAACCCAGAAAGCGTCCCTCTCCACTTTGGAGATAAATCTGGGAGAGTAAACTGTTCATGATAGTGTAATGGAAATACATAATGCTTGCAAGGAGCTTTCAAGTCAGGGAGGGCAAAAATTCTAATTTTCTTCTGTGTAGGTGAAGTCTTAGTCACTACTTT